>RJWJ010004827.1:43294-72810 GCA_004363605.1 Indri indri | reverse complement strand
GAAATCAGGTGAATTTCCTTTTGGTTTACATCTATAATTCCAACTTACCCTGGAGAAGGTTGAAATATATCTAATATTAATCCAGGAAATGGATTCCCTGCTCTCTTCAAGATTAATATTAATCTTGAAGAGATTAATATTACATGAATTGGCATACTGCTCTTTCTATTATTACCATGACATTCAGTTTTGCCAACGAATTCTTAGATGAATGGGGCAAGTTATCTGTGCTACTTAATGACAGTAAAATGTTCTTAAATGTTAAATCATATTCTTGGTGTATTTAAGACAAAACCTTTCCAAGGTACTCTTCAAGAGTTTTTTTCTTCTCCAGCTATCATCTCCACTCCCCAAAATTAATGTATTTGGCATTTCTATATTGGAATGCTAATTTATTCAGTGAGCAAGTAGAAAATGATGGCAAATACATGTTCTGCTCACTTTTAAGAAAATGTCACAATCCAGGAGAGAAAGTCTTCCTTCTTCTTACTCATTTTTTCTCCCTCCTTCTCTTTCTTCTTTCCTTCATCTATTCTTCTCATTCTTTTTTTTCATATTTGTCTATATCCAGTCAATAAATACATTTAAAAATATGTTGAGGGATAAATCAGTTATGTGCTCCAGATAAACCACCACCCAAATCACCTCAAAGGAGCAATGATGTTTTTACCTCACAGTTGTGCAGATTGGCACAGGTCTGGACTCAGCTCAGTGATTCTTCCAATCTGGGGCAGATTCAGTTGGGATTATTCATGTTTCTGCTGTCAGTTGACAAGCTGGCTGAAGGCTATCTGGTCCCAAGTGACTTCACTCACATGTCTGGCTGCTAGATACCTGTCAGCCTGGAAGATGAAAAATAGTGGGCCACTTCTTTGTTGTCATTCCTAATACCAGCCTGGGCTAGTTTACAGGGCAGATTCAGGGTTCACAGAACAGTAAGAGGGGCCAAGTTCCAATGCATAAGCCCTTTTTTAAAGTCTCTTTTGTGCCATGTTCGCTGTTGCCTATTGGTCAAAGCAAATCACATGACAAAATGTCTCCTTAAAAAAACATTGCTGCAAAATCTTCCAGAAGAGCCTATTTTGCTAGGCGTTTCTGTTGTTACTGGAAACAAATTATTAATAGGGGGAAGCACAAAGTCAAGCACATTATGTAGACTGAGAAACTTTAAAGAACAGAGAAATCATCAGTTTTGACACAACTGCCATGTCTATGAACTTTTCAAACCTCAGCTCATTGACTGTCATAATACTCCTGTGAGATAGGACAGATTGTGTTGCCTCCTATACCAATGAGGAAACTGAAGTTCAGATTATTTTGCACATTATTACATAGAGAGTGAGTAGCAGAGCTAGGATCTTGACAGAAGTATGCCTTGTACCAAAGGCTGTTTTGTTTCTTTTTTGTAGCAGGCAGCCCATTAGTAATAAGACTCTTTGAATAACACAGAATATTCAGTATTCATTGATACTATAGAGAGCCCATCCCACCAACCAAATACCTAAAAGAAATAGTGCTTAACTCCTGTATAGTTTTCAACAATTTAGCAAACATTTTAAGCTCTTGCAAGCTATCTTAGGGACAGATTGACTGACTGTCATAGTCTGTTATCTGTTGCTACAGCAGAATACCCAAGATTGGGTAATGTATATATAAAGAAAATACTTTATTTAGCTCATGGTTCTGTAGACTGGGAAGTTCAAGGTTGAGTGGCCATATCTGGCTGCTTCTGGTGGGGACCTGCTTCTGCCTTGAAACATGGAGGAGAAACAGAAGGGAAACCAGGCCCATGCAAATCAAACAAACAAACAAACACAAGAAGCAGTTCTCCTGGTAGCTAATCCAGCCCCCTTAGAGTGAGAATTTACATCCCTGAGAAAGGCATTAATCCCTCTTAACTAATCACCCCTCAAAGACACAAACTCCCAACAGTTCCACATTGGGGACAAAGCCTCAACATGAGTTTTGTTGGAGATAAACCACATTTAAATCATAGCTCTGGGGAAGAACTCAATTAAACAAAACAAAAAATTAAAAATAAAATGATAGGGCCGCGCGCGGTGGCTCATGCCTGTAATCCTAGCACTTTGGGAGGCTGAAGCGGGCAGATTGTTTGAGCTCAGGAGTTTGAGACCAGCCTGAGCAAGAGCGGGACCCCGTCTCTACTAAAAATAGAAAGAAATTAATCAGACAACTAAAACTGTATAGAAAAAATTAGCTGGACATGGTGGCACATGCCTGTAGTCCCAGCTACTTGGGAGGCTGAGGCAGTAGGATCGCTTGAGTCCAGGAGTTTGAGGTTGCTGTGAGCTAGGCTAACGCCACGGCACTCACTCTAGCCAGAGCAACAGAGTGAGACTCTATCTCAAAAAAAAAAAAAAAAAAAAAAAAAAGATAGTGAGAACTTTATACACCTCACTGGAGGCTTTCATTAGTGTTATTGTTAAATCATTGACTCCAGATGCTTTCCTCCCTCAAAGTTTTGGTCAAGTATCCAAACCTGATATCTTTGCCTGATAAGGTGGGTTTTCTTTCGCTTTAATTTGTATAAAAGTCTGCCTTATCTGCTGATATTTTTTTTCAAATCCCTGCTGCTTATTTGAATAATGTTTTAGCTTTAGGTGTGCCTGCGGTCTTCTGCTTTTAAACTCTCTTCTTATCATCTGTTTCTTCTCAGATGATGTTGCTTAAAGTGCATGCTCCCAGTGGCCTCACCTTTTTCCTCACCAGCCACATCTGTACTAAGTGCACCACACTAAGGCTAACTGGACTTTGGAACATCTTACAGCTTGCTTTTTGATTTCTGGTCCAGAGAGTTTCCAAGTACTGATTCTTTTTCTGTGGAAATCTAATTAATATCATGAAAATATTTCTACTTTCTTTGCTAGGAGAAAATGACTGTATAAAACAACAATAACAAAAGAGAAAGAGCAACAATAAAAAAATAAAAACATAAAACAAAGAAAAACCCAAATCTCTCAGCTTATTAATATTAATCTTTGGGAGATATTTATGGTAGATATTGATTATTCTCATCTATGTGCCATGTAATGGATCAGTAATAGATATAAGTAAGACCATTCCTGCCTTCAAGGAATTCATAATTCATTGGGACAAATATATAAAATAAATGCAGTATTGTTTGGAAAGGAAAACTCCAAAAATGTATATTAGGCTGAAGTGGCATTATTAATAAGGAAATGATTAACATTTTAGCATTTATTTGGAAGAATCAGATAAAGAAGGGTGATTTCTAAACTTATTCAAATAACAATACAGTTTAATTGGAAAAATGAGAATGAGGAAGTATATTCATTATTTATAAAATCACAAAAAAAGAATGAGTGTGATTTCAAGAAATTAGGAGCATTCCAGGTCTAAACAGTAAAGAATGGTCCTTTCATACCATTATGCATTCTCTTAAGGCCAAATTTAAATAACTTTTTAAAGTTCTTTACCTACTCTCTACTGCCCATGCATGCAACTTTAGCAATTAATGAATTGATGAATATTTTAAAGCTCATTAAATTTCTCTATTTTTGTCAAAGGCATGTACATATGTATGTATATTACATATATATGAATACATATATAAGTATATGTATATACATATGTGTATACATATATGATTTGATAATATAGTGATTATAATTTGACTCTATTGAAATTTTAAAGTCTCTTGAACCATTGATAAAAACTTTAATATTCCTAATGATAGAAAAATAAAATCTTTTAAAATCCTTTTGAATTTCTTTGACCCATTCCAACTCATTTTTTGGCAGCAAGAACAGAATTTATCCATCTATAATGTTACAAGCATAATATGTAAGCTATCAGACTGTCCTTTTCAATGGCTATACTGAGGCCAAAAAAGAAAGTCCTGGAGCTAAAGAAAAATTCTAAGTGACACAACATTTAGAGCAAAATGAAAACTTGTGTGGAATGAACTCTAAATATGCTTATGTCTTGGATTTAAAAGTTGGGGTGATGGTTTTAAACCCTGGGCTCTTTACATGATGTATAGACAGATAAGACTGTTAATTAAATCCATCCTGGGTCACACTAGTTCACAAGAAAAACAGTGTGATTTCTTTTACACTATAATATTCTAATGCTTTAAAATACAATAAATGAAAAGTTAAATCATTATTCTCATACAAATATTAAATGAACACGTTAAGATACTATGTAGCTAATTGACTAATGAGGGATCAAATAAGATGTTAAAACTGGTTTAAAAGACAATTCAATATGGCAGGAACCATTTGTGTTACCTCACCAAGAAAACACATGTCTTGTTATTCTTTCTCCATAAGTTAATTTTTACCTTTACAGCAGCAGTCCCCAACCTTTTTGGCACCAGGAACAGTCTTCATGGAAGACAATTTTTCCACGGACCAGTTATGGGAAGATGGTTCTGGGATGATTCAAGCACATAACATTTACTGTGCACTTTATTTCTAATATTATTACATTGCAATATATAATGAAATAATTATACAACTCACCATAGGTTGGGAATCCCTGATTTACAAAATTCCAAAGTAGAGCAAACCAATGAAAAACAAAAGCCCTTACAGCATCAGACATATCCTAAGGGTCACTAGACAATGTGCAACATTTCACAGAAAAAACTCCCAGTAATCTTTTTTTTCTTTTTTATCATTTTACAATTTTCTCTTTAAATTTTTAAAAAATGTGCATTCATATTCTTGAGACAAATGTATTTCAGTCTTTATTAAAATGAAAATGATTGTTATCTTCCAACAGGACAAAATAACGTTTATTACTCTTCACAGTAATGGAGTTTTTTCTCCATAAGGCAAAGGGAAATCCTGGGATTCATTTATTTTCTTGATTGAAGTAAATATCAGAAAGAAATCTACCAAGAAACATAGTCTGTAAGTATTAGACATCACAAAAGAGGTGAGATATATGTATATATATGCATAAGTATTTTTAAGTACCAGCGACATAAATGCCATGCATTTGCTGGCAACTTCAAGAAATCTGTAAAATTCTCAAAAATAATTAAATCTTTCTTTTCTCCATTATTATGCATGAATAAATGCAGCATCAGGAGAAAGTATGGCTTCCACAAATTTGCATGCATTTAACACACCTCCCTCTTGATATAACTAAACAAATTATTGACGGCAGAAAAGTCAATAACACTATTTAGAAGGTATTCGGTCATTGCAAGTTAAAACTCACTTTTTGAGGGGATGGGATGGACAAGCAATTTCCTGTGGAATAATCTAATTTCCTAGCAAGCTCGCCTGTCCTTTTCCTTTGCTCTCCTCCACATGTTGTTGTCTATTTTTGCTGGCCTCTGTTGAGGTACAGCTTTCCTGCCCATATCGGACAATGGCCTCTGATGCTTCTTCTTCTGGTAATACTGGTGGCCCTGCTCCTGTCTGCATGTCAGGTCTGTACACTGTGTTTCTTCCGCTCCAAGCTCGAGCTAGTTCTCCTCCAGCTGTACATCTGTCAACTACTTCTGAACCCCTCTTTGTAAGATTGGGTACGCTGGGCTACTTTTCTCATAGTAAATTAGAGAGTAGGCCTCTGTGGAGTTTCCTTCTGGCCCAATATGACAGATACCTCGTTTAGCACCGGTTCCTCAGGTACGATGAGTAACACAGAGCATCCCCGCAAAGATCAAAGCTATCCAACCTTCACTGCAGACCAGGCAACTAGGAAACCCACCCGCACCCCGACTTAGGTCAAACATAATACGTGGGGCCCCTTCTTGATATTTTACCTGTGTCACAACTTCCACATATCCCTTCAGACTCCTACTTTTCCTACCTGGTCAAATTTTGTATTTTTCCCTTTTTGAGGAAACCTACAAATTTTTCATTTCTTAAATTCTTTCACATTTCTTTCTCATCTATGACATATGATAAAGTCTATATGCTATGCGTTCTCTAGTTTTGATCTTTTATATGCAAAACCACATTTTAAGAACGCCAAAGAAAAGCCTTTTATTTACTCAAATGCCTGGGCTTGAAAAGCACTTTGGTTTTCAAGCTATCGCATTTGCTAAATATTTAATATGTTTACTTAAGGGCTCAACAACTAGGAATTTGACTATTTTTTCTTTCTTTACTTTCTATAGCGAATAGGGGTAAAAGTTTAAACGGCTCATAGACTTCTGTTAAAATATGTCACAATACTTATTTTACTGTAGGTGAAACTTTTATTAGTAGAATTATTTGGAGTCAATATGCCAAAGCAACTCTAGCATTACTTCATTTTAGAGAATAATTCAAAAATAAATGTAAAAAGAATAAGTAGGGTTCTTTTTTTTTAATTTAGTTAGAACCTTTAGTTTCATTCCTCCCTTTTCCCATGATACTGTCATACAGAGCAAAATTAGGGTGTATTTGCCTGTTTTGTATATTTCAGTATTCATAACCACATGTCAAGAAGTTATGACTTCTTTTATATTGTCAAAGAGAAGGTCAAAATATAGCAAAGACATATCGGTTCATCATTATTTGACACATGGCTTAGCATAACCAAAAACAGCCTGAGTAGTATTCTAAGGAATATAAAAAGTCTCAGAGGCCACACCAAGTCCTATAAGCTATTTATTTAATAATTAATTCCTCCTATGCTGAGTTACTTAGTCTCCCATGTACACTCATATAACTATAATTGTTGTAACTACAGATCTCCAAGGCAGATCTTGTCCTTGCCTCCTGAAGTATTATGCTACACATGAACCATGTAAAATGAATGTGCTGTGTGGATATATATGGTCGAAATATGTAAGAACGGTAGAATAAAATGAGATCTACGGTTCGCTTTAATGTTTTACAAAGACTGAGGCCACCAAGTAGGTGGAATCTAATTTATCATCCAAACTATGACATTTTGAAAGTGACAACAAGCATTAATAACCCTTATTCTGGGATACCATGCCTGCACCAAGACTTTCCCAGACAAACTGGGTCACACTGTCAAACTAACTTAAAAGGCCAATACTGGGAAATATTTGTCCCAACTTGGAAATAAAACATAATAGACCTGCTACAACTGATATAAATATATACTCACATGTAATTTCTGATTCTCATAGGTGATGCCTCTTTGGCTTTCTTGTCACTGCTTAGCAAGTGTCTTTTCCTCCCTCCCTCCCTCTTCCCTCCTTCCTTCCCACTCTCCCTCCTTCGCTTTCTTTCTCTCTCTCTCCCTCTATTCCACTCGTTTCCCTCTTTCTCTCTTTTTTTGGATTTCTTCCTAACTTCATTCTCCACCTACAGTCAATCACACATTCTTTTTATTCTCATCCCTGGGCCTTCTAATGTTTCTATTTTCATATATTCCTACTCTTTTTTAAGGCTAATACCTATTTGCTATTCAATATTCAACTAAATATGTCTTGCTCAGGGAGATTTTTCCTGGACCCTTTAGACAGTTATGGAGCCAATTGCATTATCTTGAAACACTTAAAGTTTGTTGCTTTGGAATACTTATGTCTTTAATTTAATATGTTTATAAAATATAGATGTATGTTGAATTAAAAGGGTAAGAAGTGATGTATTAATAGCTTGTTTTTACCATTTATCTCTACACTTCCATACAAAATAAGTATACATGCTTTAACTCCATAACCTTCAATAGAGTTATACATTTTATTGCTTTTATTGTGACACCATTCAGTGCTCAAATATTATACTTATATGAACACATTTCACAAATAAACTAGAAGACATACTATGATTTTGATGATATTTTCTTATATTACCTTGTTTTACCTAGAGAAACTTGTTCTCATTGTTGTGCAATCCTAAATTTTCTATCTTACAAATTCATTCCTATAGTCATTGCCATAAGTTCACATTTCTTCTCAATAAATTTTAAAGTATCAGTTATTTTGTATTAATTTTTATATTTTTTTCTTTGAAAGATAATTTCTTCCAAAGTTTCTCTCTCCTGTGCTATAGGCCCACACATCCTGCTTTCCCAATTATTGATACCAAGTTTTATACTTTTTGATTCATTCCCTTGTTTGGAGAAGCAATTCCTCCATGAAAATCATGAGAAATGAAGAATGAGAGCCAAAGGATTAGAGGTAAATCATGGCATACTGTATTTATAGTTTGGCTGGGTATGGAGATTTATGTTGTAATCATTCTTCTTTGGAGATTTGATGAGACTGTTTTCTAGTTTCTGAAATTGTTGCTGAAGAGCTAATGCTTTGGTGATATAGATTCTTTCATGGTAACTTTCTCTCTCACTCTCCTCCCCACCACCCTGTCCCAGGAAGCTTTTAGAATTTTTGCTTTATCTCCATATTCTGAAATTTCATGATAATCACACCTTTGCTATGGTCCTATATTATTAACTTACTTGTCAGTAAGTAGACCATTTCAGTCTAAACCCATCTCCTTTTTATTTCTGGGAATTAAATAAACTTTCACAATGTTCTCTCATTCTTTATTTTCTCTTTTGTAATAATTTTAGTCAAATATTAAAGTTTTCTGATCTTAACTCTCTATATTTTTTTCCCGTTGTATTGTCCTTCTCTCTTTTTCTTTTTAACTTTTCTATTCATGAACTTTCTCAAATTCAAACTTTATCTTCCAACAATTCTAAACCATTCTATATATTGGTTAGGGATAGATTTTGTTTTATTATAATCTAATATTCCAAAATACAAGTGGCTTAAGCAACATAGAATGTGTTTAATTCTTGCAAAATTTAGGTATGAAGTTAGGTAGCCAGGACTGAAATGAAGTCCTAGTATGACATCAAGGACCTAGGATTCCATATTTCTGTTCCATTATCTTAGTCAATGGCTTGAATGGCTTCTATCTTTAAAAAGGATGTGTAGTCTAAGATGGCTGCTGGAACTCCAACAAATTTGTCTTCCTTGCAAGGGAGAAGAGGGAAACAAAAAGCTCTTTCTGCTTCAATTAGTTAATTATAGCAGCTTTCCTCATAATCCCAAAAGTAGCTTGCTGCCTGCATCTTTTTAGTCAAAACGTATTCACATGGGCACACTTCTGTACTTGAGAACATTGGAAACCTTAGTCTTTAATTTTACTGTCAATGTAAATTGAGTTCTGTTGCCCAGGAGGAAGCATAGACAACAGTTTCTACTAAAGAACATGTTACTGTTCTCAAGATGTATTTTGTCATAGCATTATGTTATTGCCATGAATACAATAGCTTCATTTAATCCTCTGAAGAGTCTGATAATGTGCATTTTATATATATATATATATTTTTTTTTTCTTTCTTTCTTGAACCATCATTATATCCTCCAAGTTCCATTTTATTCTTATTGCTTTGGTCTCCGTTTTTCATGTTCTCAAATATCAAATGAATCTATGCTGCTCACTCACATTTAAGTGTAGGACACCCAAAGGAAAACTAATTATAATCTACAACTATAGAGTGGGGAAAACTTGTGAACTGGTGAACTCCAATATATGACTCATTTGCTATGTGAGTTTTGGGGGGAAACTACAACTATCAGAAATATTGGATTTTTATTCTTCTGTTTATGCACCTAAATTTCTCTAAACAGAATTATCTGATATGCAGCCTAGCAGACATAAACATCAACTTAAGATTTAAATGGGCAAAGGAGGGTGAGGTTAGCCATGCAGGTAGCCCTTAAATCCAGTATTCTGACTGCAGTGGCCCAGCCGTCTCCCCGACTATATGGCTCCAGTCTCCAGAGTGCCTTGGGTGCTTCCTTTCTGGTTAATCCTAAGCACCTTCAAACTTCCCTTGCTTGTGGGAGGTTCTTTCTCTCTGACTATCTGACATGGTAAAGAGGACTTCAGGAACCAATTTCTAATTAATGCATTTTAATCAGTAATGTCACATGATCAGGGATATATTTTACCTCTCCGGAGGGAGTGCAAAGAATGGATAGGATGGAGATAACCTGGAGAAACAGTGTTTAGCAAGTGATTACCATGCCCTAGTTGGCAAGTGATAAAGGTATGCAATTGAGGCAGGAGCAGTGAGAATAAAGATAATTTCTTTCTACTTCCACAAAGACGAAGTAATTGGATTCACATAAAAGGAATTTGTATTGTTTCCAATACACATAGTAAAACACAACTAAATACTAAATTTTTCTTTGTTACCTAAAACTCCATTGCATTTGCTTTCCATAACTAACATCCACCCTTTGGATTTACCTATTAAAATAGACAGTTTGACACTATGCACATTGTGTCTTTGACAGTGCAGACAAGTGCAAAAGAGTATTCAATTCCAAAAAAACCCAGAGTTTTTTGAAAAAGTATTATGTCAAATTAATTCTGTACTCTATTTTGTACATATTAATTAGGACTGATGACATTTTAGCAAAGCTTTAACTAGGGATTTTAAACTAGATTTTAATTAATACAAAGTGAAACAAACAGCATCTATTTTCTTTACTAAAAAGGTAAAACTATAGAGCAAGAAAATGAGATTGATTTTTTTTTATCATTTAATCTGAATGACAAACTTTAACTTTTTCCAGTTCTGTAAGATGAAAAAAAAAAAGTAGTAAACACTGTAGGTATTTTTTAGAAGAAAATTGCTAATTTCATGGGCAATAACAACACATGTAGGTAATGATCTCTAATCTCACTGTAATTATATTTCTTGCTTCATAGAAAAATTTAATCACTACAGATGTAAAAGAAAGATTATTTATCCTCTTAGAAAGCACTATGTATAATCTTGCTATCACAGTAGATGTGTTTACCTTTATGCAAGACATTCGAAGTTCAGAAATTTCAATGCTGTGGTTTAAAATCACTTGCTTAATACATCGTTGCAAGAAGAAATTGCCAGAATAAATGGCTACTAAATATAATATTGTATTCAAATAAAATTTAAATGTATTGTCTCTGCCTGTGAATATCTCTTCTTCCTTTTTTAATTTTAATTTTTCTTTTTCTTCTGATTATGGTTAGGTAGAAGTTTGGATGTTTCTACTCATTAAAAGGAGTAGGCTTGGCTAAGAGAAATAGAAGTAGTTCCTTGTTTTGTTTTAACCTTTTTATAATTAAGGTAACAAAAAAGAATATTAAATGCTACTTTTGCCACAAAACTGTCATTTGTGTCATATTAGTTTTAACTTTTGAGGAACAACTTAGTACCCAAAGCATGCATCTAGGATCTTAATTCATATTGTCCTAATTGTGATTATTTATAATAATTTCACTATTTATTAACTCAGTGCATAATACTATCAGTAAAGTTCTATGATGACCTCCACTGACAACAGGTAAATGGAAAGCTTAAGAATTTTGAAGGCAAGAAAAAATATTCTGCATGAAGAGAACTTAGAAGAAAGTGCTCTAAGACTTTATTTAATAATTTTGTCTGAGAGACTGCACTAAAATTCCCCTTTCTTATGAGGAATTAAATAATTAAATTGATGATAAAATAGATTAATAAATAACTTCAGTGATGTATTCAGTGTTTGTGCTGCAATAAGGACTCAATGCTGAGTTCTTACCCATCGCTTTTCCTACCTGATTTTATATAAGTATACGACTTACGATTTTTAAGCCTTTTGTTTCAATTTTTCTCATTAATTAACTAGTTTTTTTAAAAATTACACAATATACTAGGTACATTTAGTACCAATAAATGTAAGAGTTTATTATTGTTCATTGATCATAAGTCTCTAAACATATGCATACATATGATATATACACATGTATATTCATACATATGCATATGTATGATATATTCGTATATATTCAGATATATATACTCATATATTCAGACATATACATATATATACACATACATGTTCAGACTTATGCATATATATATGACTCTTCTTTGTTTTATAGCATTAAATAAAAATCATAGTAGCAGGAGATGGGTAAAATGCAATGGCAGGAATTGTGTAGCATATTGTTTGTTGATTGCCAGTTAGATAGTTGCAAAGAAAGTGCGCTGGTAGTGCCATGCCATTTACTTTATTCTATATATACCTAATTAACTCAGAATCTGCAAACAGCAATAAATGAAGGAAGATTTAGACAAAGTGAACAAAATGATCTGAAGAATATTAGATTAATATGAGAAATTTTAAAAAAGCAATAGTAAAGTGACAAAGATACAGCTTAAAAGCTAGTACCTGAAGGCTGGCCCTTGTTTAAAATATTGAATACTCTGACTTAAATTTGTTTATCTTGAAGGCTTACCAGTGATTTTTTTTAATGTAAACAATTAAAAAGTAGTTCAGGAAAGGAAAAACTTAATCCTCAAATTCATAAGACATTGCGGGGGGTCCAAAATACCCAAACCAATCTTGAAAAAGAAGAGAAAAGTTGGAGAACTCACACATCCCAATTTCAAAACTAGCTACAAATCTACAGAATTAAAACAGTGTCACAATGACACAATGATAGATATATAGACTAATGGAATAGAATTAAGAGTCCAGAAATAATCTCACACATCTATGGTCAGTTGATTTCTGCAAAGATGTCAAGAACACTCAATGGGGAAAGAATCGACTATGCAACAAATGGTCCTGGAACAACTGGATGATCACATACATGCCAAAGAATGCAGCTGGACCCCAACCTCACGTCGTACCCAAAAAAGTAACTCAAAATGGATCAGTAGCCTCATTATAAGAGCTGAAATAATCAAGAATAAAACATGAGTAAGTTTCATGATCATGGGATAGAAGACAGAGTCTTGACATGACACCAAAAGCATGAAAAATAAAAGAAAAAAAATTCAAAATTGGAATTATTCATCAGTAAAAACTTTTGTGAAACAAATAATGTTACCAAGAAAATAAAAAGACAATCTACAGAATGGGAGAAAATATTTTAAAATCATTTATTTGTTAAGGGCTCAATATCCAGAATATACAAAATATTTATACAACTAAACAGCAAAACATAAACAACCCATCTTTATAAAATGTGTAAAGGAATTGAATATATATTTCTCCAAAGAAGATATACAAATAGCAAAGATAATGTCACTAATTGTTAGAGAAATGCAAATAAAAAAACACAGTCAGTTATACTTGAAACTCACTCAGATGGCTATAATAAAAAATAATAAATACATAAATAACTTAAAAATGAAAACTAATGTGTTGTCAAGGATGCAGAAGCATTGAAACTCTCATACATTATTAGCAGGAATGTAAAATGGTACAGCCACAGTGTTAAACACAGAATTACCATATGACCAGCAGTTTTACTCCTAGATATATCCCCACAGAACTAACAGGCGATACTCAGACAGACACTTGCAGGTAATTGTTTATTGTAACATTATTCACAAAAGCCAAAAGGTGAAAACAAACCAAATGTACATCAACAGATGAATCAACAAACAAAATGTATGATAAACACAAATGATGGAATAATAATATTTAGGCATAAAAGGAATATAATTCTGATACTACAAAATGGATAACCCTTGAAACAGTACGCTAAAGTGAAATATGCCACATACAAAAGGACAAATACTGTATGATTCCGCTCATACGACACATCTAGAACAGGCACAGTCACAGAGATAGTTGATTTAAATGCTGCCATGGGCTGCGGTGAAGAATGAATGATGAGTTATTGCATAATGGGTACAGAATTTGTTTGGGTGATGGAAAAGTTTTTAACTAGATAGCGGTGATGGTTGCACAACATTGTGAATAGAGTTAATGCCACTGAATTGCACATGCAAAAATGGCTAAAATGCCATATTTTATGGTACATATTTTTAACACAAAACATAAAAAAAAAACAGTTCAAGTACATACATGGGAAAGATCTTTAGAGGTAAAACAAATCACATGAACTCATTTTCTGAATACTCTGTGAAACAGGAGAGAAAAACTAGGGTTGAAAGAGGAAGAGGGCTAGTCTCAGGAGCAGAAATCAAGTGTTTATTTTTGAGTTACCAATGGTAAAGGGTCAAAATCACTGTCTCAAAAGTGGATTCCACTCAATTTTTGTCCTGGTAAAGTTCTTTGAAGATAATATATGC
Source organism: Indri indri (assembly GCA_004363605.1). NCBI lineage: Eukaryota > Metazoa > Chordata > Mammalia > Primates > Indriidae > Indri > Indri indri. The sequence goes on along the minus strand of RJWJ010004827.1, from coordinate 58,815 downwards.
TTAACAATCTGATTGTATAACTGTGTATTTTCGAATGGTGTTTGGCAAACTGCAACTTTTTAATGAATGTTGAGGCACAATACAAGATAGCAGAAAATTACTAAAAGAGAAAATAACATAGTCTTTAGAATATAATGATTTCTAAATAAATCCCAATGTTATTAACTGATCCATCATAAATCTCCAGAGTCTCATGCTATGGAATGCTATTGTACCCATTTATGAAAATATTTATTTTAGTTCATGCACATAGTCAATGGTCAATAAATATTTGTGAAAAAAAGTAATTAAAGAAACAAAAGAGGAAATATTTGTCCTCAAGTCATGTTTAGAGCAATGTGAATGTTGTTTTCTAGAGGTAAAAAAGCCTTGAATGTTTCCGTACTTCGGGCATTTCACTAAGAAGCAGCTGAATGATAGTAAACTAATAATTTTACTTTAATCTGGACAGTCTTATATGGTGGATAATTAGTGATGAAATTTTAGCCAATTGATTGTTCAGTGAGACTGTCTTTCACAGATAAACTAAAAAAAGAAAAAAAAAACCTTGCAAATCATATCAAATGCTAAAATTGTTGACATCCATTAGATACAGAGATCCTTGTCAACATTGATGAACATAGCCATTTTAACATTTTCAAGACAGTAAGGAAAATTATATCCAGTAATATTTAACAGGAAATATTGTCACTTCCAGTATTCTCTCTTTCATCTCGGAATTTATGATTATGACAGAGAAGAAAAAAAGAGAAAAGAGAGATAAAGGAACAGAGAGAGAGAAGAGAAGAAAAGGAAAGGGAAGGAAAAAGAAAGAAAGAAAAATGATAGGTAGATGAAGGGAGGGAGGATGAGAGGGAGATAGAGCTATCTCTGTCTCTTCTGCTGTGGTGACAAAGAAGCTCTCAAACCGAGATGGATAAGACATTAGAGGAAAGTGGCCTGGTTACTGAGCCATGCCATGAAGAACAGCTACTCCAAAAGGTCACCTAGAACTGCAGCAGTGTGGTGACTGTTCGTTGAGTGTATGCACACACACACTCAGAAACATGTGTATGGGAGTTGGTGTGGATGAAGCCACTGACTGAGAGTTGGCACTATTTATTCCTATAGCACAATCTAGTAACCTGATAGGCATACAAACAAGTTTTTTTTTTTTTCCTAATGTGGATTCTTCAAAAAAAAATGATTCATGTCCATATCAAATTATGACTAAAATATCGCTTTTTAGTTCAGTCTTCTTGACCCTGGTGTGGTCCTATAGTGCCAAACGAGTGAATTTTTGAAATGTAAGCAGATATAGATGGACTTTATCAAATTTAAATACGCATTTAGTGGATAATTTTCAAACAACTTCCTGACACATTTGGGTCACACTGGCATGCTTTTATTCACTGTGTGCAGATTCTAAACGATTTCTTTGACTGGGCTCTCTTACAGGGGCTGATATGCAGTCACAAGTCCTGTGTTTACTTTTTCTCATCTTCCATTTTCGACATTGCTACATTGCTGAAATGTATCTTTCACAGACCTGGGCAAGAACAGTACTGGTCCTCTGAGCATATAATTCCATATTTTGAGGTTCTAACCTCCTTCTAGTGTTCATCCTAATTATTTCTCTCCTTAATTTATTGCTAATTTGCACACACATATGCAGGCATGCAAGCATGAGCCATCTGTATTTGTGTTTGTTTAAAGGTTTAGATTGTATAAAGTACCTTGAAGACTTTAAGGAAGAATGAAAAACACAAAACATCATGTGTCAAAGGCAAAGTTATTGTTTGTAACTTTGCCTTAATTTAATGCCCTTTTTATAATAATATTTTAAAAACCAATTTAAAAATTGCATAGAAAATCTCTGGATAACTGTAGCAGAGATTGGAGGAGAACGTTTAAATACAGATGGAAAGTATTAGCCACTGGAAAATCCAAGTGCTTAGTATTACATCTGCAAGCCATGTGGAAACTTCTAAATCAAGGATAATATATAAACAACATTTTAAACATCAAATTGTCTTGTATATACTTGATAATCAGATAAGATGATCTAGATCAGTGGTCCCCAACTTTTTTTGGCACCAGGGACTGGTTTCAGGGAAGACAATTTTTCCACAGGACGGGGGGTGAGGGGGTGAGTAGAGGCAGAGGTCAGGAGGTGACGTGAGCGAGCAATGGGGAGCAGCTGCAGCAGCTGTAAATGCAGATGAAGCGTCACTTGCACGCCTGCCACTCACCCCCTGCTGGATGGCCCAATTCCTGAGTTTCATGGAAGACAATTTTTTTCTGGGGGCAGGGGTGGAAGGGGTAGGTGGAGCTCAGGCAGTGATGCACAGCCGGTTCCTAACAGGCCACTGACGGTATTGGGCCTTTGTCAACCACCTTTTATTCACTACCCATGAGATCAATTTTTTAGCTCCCACATGTGAGTGAAGCCATTTGATATTTATCTTTATGTGCCTGGCTTATTTTAATTTTCATAATGTCCTCAAGTTCCATCTACGTTGCTGAAAATGACAGTATTCCATTCCTTTTTATGGCTGAATACTATTCCATCATGTATATATACCATATTTTCCTTATCCATTCTTTTGTTGATGGACACTTCGTTCCGTTCTTGGTCATTGTGATTAGTGCTACAATAAACACAGGTATGAATATGCTGACTTTTTAATATATATATAAAAAGAGGTAAGACTATAGTTCTATTTTTAGTTTTTTGAGAAAACTCCATACTGTTTTCATAGCGAATGTACTAATTTACATTCCCACTGACAGTGAATGAATTTTCCCCTTTTTATTCATTCTCGCCAGAATTTTTTATTTTCTGTCTTTTTGAAAATAGCCATTTTAACTGGAGTGATATAATACCTCATTTTGGTTTTGATTATTTGCATTTCCTGGTAATCTTGAGTGATTTTTCATATATTTGTTGGCAATTTGCAGGTCTTCTTTGATGAGTGTCTATTAAGATCCTTTGCCCAATTTTTAATCAAATTATTTGTTTTCTGAGGTTTTTTTTTTTTTTTTGCTTTTTAGTTATTTGAGTTTCTTATATATGCTTCTTATTAGTCCCTTATTGGATGGATAGTTTACAAACATTTTCTTGAATTTTCCAGATTGTTTTTTTGCTCTGTTGATTGTTTCCTTTCTTGTGCATAAGCTTTTTAGCTTGATATAATCCCAATTATCAATTTTTGCTTTGGCTGCCTGTGATTTTGAGGTGTTACCTAAAAATAACTTTGCCTAGACCAATGTCCTGAACCATTTCTGAAATGTGTCCTTGAAGTATTATTAGTTTCACAGTTTCAGATCTTTCATTTAAATCTTTGACCTATTTTGATTTCTATATTTGGGGAGAGAGAGGTGTCTAGTTTCATTTCTCCATATATGGATATCCAATTTTTCCAGTAACATTTGTTGAAGAGACGGTCTCTTAGCTAATGTATGTTTCAGTGCTTTAGTGAAAAATCAGATGTCTATAAATGTGTGTAATTATTTCGGAGTTCTCAATTCTCTTCTGTTGGTCTATGTTTGTGTTTTTATTCCAGTAGCATGCTGTTTTGGTTACTATAGCTTTGTAGTATATTAAAGAATTCTAGAAGAAAATGTTAGAAAAACTCTTGTACATAAGAGCCTATGCAAAGAATTTATGAACAAGACTCCAAGGGCAATCACAACATCAACAAAAAGAAATAAATGGGACTTGATTAAATTAAAAAGCTTCTGCAGAGCCAAGGAAACTATCACAAGAGCAAATAGAAAACCTACAGAATGGGAGAAAATATTCTCATACTATGCATCCTATAAAGGGCTAATAACCAGTATCTACAAAGAACTCAAGCAAATCAACAAGAAAAAGTCAAATGACCCCTTTAAAAAGTGGGCAAAAGATATGAATAGAAGCTTTTCAAAAGAAGATAGAGTAATGGCCAATAAACATATGAAAAATGCTCACTGTCACTAATCATCACAAATTCAAATCACAACCACAATGAGATATCACCTAACCCCAGTGTGAATGGCTTTTATCAAAAAGTCCCAAAACAATAGATGCTGGCATGGATGCGGAGAGAAAGGAACTTATACGCTGTCGATGGGACTGAAAACTAGTGCAACCTCTATGGAAAAGAGTATGGAGATTCCTCAAACAAGTAAAGGAGACCTATCATTCAATCCAGCAATCCCCCTACTGGGTATTTACCCAAAGGAAAAAAAGACATTTTATCAAAAAGACACACTTGAGTGTTTATAGCAGCACAATTCACAATCACAAAGAAGTGGAATCAACCCAAGTGCCTGTCAATGCATGAGTGGATTAATAAAACGTGGTATATGTATACCATGGAGTACTATTCAACCATAAAAAATGAATACCTTTTACAACAATCTGGATGGAACTGGAGACATTCTCCTTAGACAAATATCACAAGAATGAAAAAACAAACACCACATGTACTCACTATTAAATTGGAACTAATTGATCAGCACTCATGTACACAGATGGAAGTAAAACTCAATTGAAATCATGCAGGTGGAAGGGGGCAGGTGAGGATGGATGAAATCACACCTAACAGGTACAATGTACACTATCTGGGTGATGGGCACACGTATAACTTTGACTCAAGCAGTATAAAAGCAATCCATGTAGCCAAAACATTTGTACTCCTGCAACATTCTGACATAAATTATGTAAACACACACACACACACACACACACACACACACACACAACCAAGCTACACTAATCTAATTATGTCTTACTAGTTACTGCTAGTTTTTAGTTACTACAGCTCACTTTCCTTGGGGAAGAGTAACAACAATCATGAAATAGAATCTTAGCTTGGAAGTACACCTCTGTATTGCTATAAGTATTCTTGGTTATTTAGTAAAAGATCTTGTGATTAAACCACAGGAATAAATGAAAGAAAACAGAATAGAAAATCTAACTTTTTTAGTAGACTTCTTGTAGAGCAGTTTTAGGTCCACAGTAAATTAAGTGGAAAGTAGATATTTCCCATGTACTCTGCACCCTCAGTCATGCATAACCTCCCCATTATCAACATCTCCTACCAGGATGGTACATTCGTTGCAATTGGTAAACTCATCTTGACACATCATTGTTATCCAAAGTCCACAGTTTGCATTAGGCTTCACTCTTGGATTTGTATACTCTATGAGTTTAGATAAAGGTATAATATCAGGTACATGCCATTACGGTATCATACACAGTAGTTTCTTTGCCCTAAACATCCTCTGCACTGCATCTTCTTATCACTTCCTCCTCCCTGACTCCTGGCTAACCTTTTTATCGCCTGCATAGTTTTGCCCTTTCTAGTATATCATATGGTTGAAATTGTACAGTATGTAGCCTTTTCAGATTGACTTTTTTCATCTAGTAATATGCATTTAAGTTTCTTCCATGTCTTTTCATGACTTGATAGCTCATTTCTCTTTAGCATTGAATAATAGTCCATTGTATAAATGTAACACAGTTTGTTTATCCACTCATCTACTGAAGGACAGCTTGGTTGCTTCCAAGTTCTGGCAATTATGTATAAATTCATATGAATTATGAACATCTATATGCAGGCTTTTGTGTGGACATAAGTTTTTAACTCCTTTGGGTAAATAACCAAGAAGCATAATTGCTGGATCTTATGATAACAGTATGTTTAGTTTTGTAAGAAACCACCAAACTCTCTTCCAAAGTGGTTGTAACTGTTTTCATTCCCCAAAACAATGAGAGTTCCTGTCACTTCACATCCTCAGTAACATGTGGTGTTATCCCTGTTATGGATTTTGCCACTGTGATAGGTATGCAGTGGCATCTCAGTTTTGTTTGAAACCTATAATTTTTTTTCAGTTTTATTTAAGTGTAGATTGAAGTCAGTATTACAGGTATTTTCACAGACTAAGTCATGAGTAATACAAATCTAATCAGAAAACTAGAAAACTAGAAGGTTATGAAAAGCATTCACTAGTTAAAATTAGACACTAAGACTTGATTTTCTAACCTCCCCCACCCACTCCTCTACCAATATGGGCTTTCAAAAAGATAGCAAGACGGATGAGTAACTTTTAACTCAGTGGATAAAACACTTGTTGCTGGTCAATGCTTCTACCTTATTACTAATTTCCACTTATTCAGTCTCCCAGCTTAAATTTCTTTTCTTTTCCTTTCTTTTTTTTTTTTTTTTTTTCTTTCTCGGAGATAGGATCTTACTCTGTTGTAGGGCTAGAGTACAGTGGCTTGATCATAGCTCACTGCCACCTTAAACTCCTGGGGTCAAGCTATCCTCCTGCCTCAGCTTCCTGGAGTAGCTGGGACTATAGGCACATGCTATCACACCCAGCAAATTTTTAATTTTTTTTGTAGAGATGGGGTCTCACTATGTTGTCCAGGCTGGACTCAAACTCCTGGACACAAGTGATCCTCTCACTTCAGCCTCCCAGAGTGCTGGGATTACAGGTGTGAGCCACCATGCCCAGCCTCCTGGCTTAATATCACAATTAAAGTAATATCACAGGACATATCAGAGTAAGGGGTACCTATTCATTAGCTGTCCTCACAGTACTAATTTTCATACTCACTAATATTCACAAAGTTGGCCCTAGGAGCAGTTTCTTACCAATATCCTTCTGGATCTTAGTAAGTATAGACCAAGAGTATTACATTCTCAGAAGGATCTGCCAACAGTGTATGTGCTGACCAAGTGATAGAATGTGGGCAAAGAAATAACTGTACCCCCATCTGTTTGTCTACCGAATATTTTTTGTTGTCTTCATCTTTCTTTTTTCTCACGGAATACTGTTTTTGGTAATTTTTATTGTGTAACAGTCATTAGTCTTGATATTTGAGTTCCAAATATGGAAGGAACAAACCCAATTTGTCAACACACCAATTTCTTTTTTTATCTAGTGTATATTATGAATCATAAATTTAAACTTTAGTATCAACCCTATTTTTCTAAATTTAGGTCATATGATTAAGTCTTCTCATATTTTCAGATTTCATCATACCAACAGATAAATCTGGCTAATCATTACATTAGCATGATAATTATTCAATTAGTTGTAAGCAAAAAAATGAAAAATCAAAAGATAAAAGACTGTATAAGATGGTTTGAAATATATATATATACCACTGCTGATTTATTGGAATAATACTACATAGAATATGGAAATTACTTAAACTTGGGTTTCATTCTTTAATTCATTTTGCATTCCTACAAAATCTTAGGCAATAATTGGATTAAAAAAGTTAATAAATGTAAAATTTAAATACAAAAATGCACTATTTTTAAATCAAATTTCTGGAAACACAAACACAGCCAAGATGTTAATTATAAGTGTGGTGCTTTGTTTGTGTGTTAACAAGTCATTTGAGAAGGGATTGACTAATTCCATTGATCTGATTAACTGAACAATAATTAAATTTTCAACCTATTGAATATATATAGTTAGACTAGCAAGAGTTAATTCTTCAGGTAGAACATGAATCTCTGGCCTAATGAGCTTATTTGGTGATTTGAATGTAAAATAGAATCATGCTTTAAAACAAAAAGTTGGATCCCAGCCTTCCAAAAAAAAAGATAAAAAGAAAAAAGTAAAAAAGAAAAGTAAATGAATTATTAAGGATTATTATTAAGGTTGAGTAAAACATAATGCCTGTTACATATGCTGACAACATCAGATAAACCTGAAGGCCAAACTTACAAGGGAATTGAGTACATTTACAAAGGCACTTACAATAGAAACCTCCGATTATAGTGAAATGCTTTAGCTTTCAAAGGGCATTCTGCAAACAGAAAAATCTGTAATTGCTTTGTAGAGTAGTTCAAAACGCTGAGGCAGCATTGTGAATTCACCATAAAACTGAACAATATTTTATGGAATGAAATAGTCCTGAATTGGTTGTTACACAAACTGGCCTCAGAAACAACATAATACTAAAATTCTGAGACCTGTGATGACCATAGCAAACCATAGGGGAAATAACTTTCACAGTGTATTTATTTTCCATTACATAAATCTGTTTGAAATTGGAAAATATCCATAAGTATATTTTTTCCTGAATAACAGTCAGTCTAATTCATTGGTTCTCACTTATTAATGTGCATAAAAAGCAACTGGAGAGACTGATAAAATTTAGATTTCAAGACTTTCACTCCTAGAAATGTTGACTTGCATGCCAGGGATGGAACCAAATCTTTACATTTTTACTGAGCACACTTTGCAACTCTTAGAGACCACTTTAAAAACCTCTATTGATTATTACATGTGTCAAGGAATGAGAAAGCAAAATTAAAAATGAAAAAAAAAATAGTTGTTTCTCCCTAAAATGCATGAGCATGAGTTATTGTAGGGCTTCTATTAAGGGGAGAATGGACTCATCACAGAAATGGCATAAGGAAAATTAATAAAGAAGATCTTAATTTTGGTCTTCGAGTCAGACGTTCATTACCTACACAAATATTTATAAAAACATCATTCAAACATTAAAATATCAAGGGATAATTATAAAGTTGAATTTGACTTATTAATAATACAGAATCACAACATAATTTAATAGTGATAGCTAAGAATATGATACACCCTCTTACCTATACACTGAAATATCAGAGACATGCTATTTTGTTAGAGAAAAAATTTTTAACTAGTTTTATTTTACATAGTTGCTGAAAGATTTCCAGGACCAATGATAAATAACAAGTAATGTTTTTTTCTAAGTTGCTTCAGTTCTCTTAAGGAAAATACATGTGCATTTGATATATTTTGCATTCATATTGCCTGTTCTCAAATCTCAGATGATTTCTCAGTTTCCCCAATCTCCATTTGAAATAGTAGTGATGAAGCCATAAAGCACTCTCTTTATTTCTTTCTATACCAGACCTAGAAATATGGAATTATTATGTTTTCTATTATCATTTCTCTCTCATCCCAAATCATAACTCAGCTAAAAATAATAATGGTAATAATTTATAAGCATGGCTTATACAGGGCAATCACTGTGCTACGTGAATCATCTTATTTAATTCTCATGACAGCCTTTTAAAATAGATACATTCGTTATGGGTATAACACAGATGAAGAAACTGAGTCTTAGACAGGATAAGCAATTTTCCCAAAGTCACAGAACTAGCTAACCATGTAGAAAGAACATTGGATTGAATGTGAAATGGAAAATACATCAGAATATGAGACATGGAGGCATAACATGTCTTCCTATCTCAGTTTGGTTTAAGTAGAGAATATTTATCTTTAGAGGGCCTAGCATTTTTATGCAGTATTCTTGATGGTAGCAGGCTGGAGAGAATAGAAATTAATTGGACATGGTCTCTTCATTTAATGAATTTGCTGTCTAGTGAAAGCAAAAGACAAATAATTCTGAATTCTAAATATAAATAAAACAAATATGATGTATGGGTTCTGAAACAGGAATACTTTATGTTGCTTTTGGAGGGCCAGGAAATGTTTGCCATACTACCTGCTTTTGATCTGGCTCTTGAATAATAAGAAAAAAAGGTATAGAAAATAGTGGAAATGTTTCAAGCTGAGGGAACAACAAGACCAACCTAAAAAACAAAGACAGGTACATTTTACCAATCACATAAGGAGTGCCAGACTCAGAGCTAAAAGCTGTATATTCTCTCTTTTAATTCTGTGAGGCTGGTTTTATTTTCCAAGGGGATTAAAACTTAGGAAATTAAAATATAAAGAGATTATATGATTTACCAAAGGTCACCACCAAATAAGTGATTACACAGGAGACTGAACTTAAGGAAGTTTGACTTCAGCGCTCAGGCTCTTAACTACAATGAGGGAATTATTCCCACCTGGAAACTTGGTTGTCGTGTTTGGGGACCAGCAGAAGAGTATAATTAGATTGCAGTGATTTTGAAGGACATAATGTGAAATGAGGCTGAAGAGTGAGATTAGGAACAGATTGTGGATGGCCTAGGATGTCTCACTGAAGAGTTCAGAATTCATTCTATAAGCAATACTCAGTGACTGTTAAATACGAGGAGAGGAAGTGTAATGATCAGTTGCATGTCTTAAGATAACTGTAGAGGCAGCACGGAATCAGAATGAGAAAGTACTTTATGCAGCCTGACAATTGTAGAAAGTATTAAAATAGTTTACATGCGAGTTGAAAAAATTGAATCAAGCAGTAGAGATGGATTTCAAGAAACAAGAACTGATTTAAGAGGCATTATAATGACAGAATTGACAAAATTGAGAAATCTGTTTTATGTATAGAAGATGATCCAAGCATAGTCGATAATATTAACCAAAGCTTTTGAGAGTTTACTTGATGGCAGGCACTGCTCTTGTGTATTATAAACATTTTGCCAATTAATCCTCATAGAATCCTAACAGGAATGTACCACTATTATCCATTATACCTGTAAAGAAATTGAGGAAAGAACACTTATTTTGCCTTCAGTTCTCCAGTGAGTAAGATGTAGAGCAAGATTTGAACTTAGCCAGTGTGTGTTACTAGAAGAATTATTCAGAGGATTCCAACACAAATATCAACGCTTTTGATATTTGCAAAACAAGACAAGCAATATGTTGTTATGCCTTGGAGAACACAACTCAAAATGGAATATTCTGCAACATAATTATGAGAGGAACATTCCCTGAGAGAAACCAGAAAGTTTTCTGAAGAAGTCCTCACCAGGGGACTTTAATCTGTGTGAGTTAGCCACTCACAATTTTAAACTCAATATTTAAGGCAAAGAAACTTGATACTATGTCTCTCCCTAAAGTGATCAAATATAAGAATTTTAATTCATAATAACAAAGCTTGTGAGAAAAGGATACATAAGACTACAATGTCAATTTATTTCTTATAATGAAAAATATGATTCTTAGGATTTGATGAGCTTCACCATTATTCTCTCACATGAAACAGACTTCACAGGAAGCCAAATTATAATTGAAAGTTTGCTTGGTGAGCATGGAAATGCTGCAAATTGATTTAGTTATATGACACATGAGCTAAAAATCACCAGGCCTTGATAGCCTAATAAGTCCCTCTCCATAATAAGAATTTGCCTACCAGGCAGGGTAAGATATCCAAATTTAGTATGGGAGGAGACCCTCTCTCAGTGGGAGCCTTTAATGAGTGATGTCAGTATGTGCACAAATAACTCTCCCAGTCTTTACTTGCTGAGCAACCCCGTTAACAGTGACTCATACATCTGTACTGTTGCATAATTGCACACTTCAATATCATTCTATAAAGTACATATACTACATATATACACTATAATATATATACCAGCACAGTTATTCATATTGCAAATGGATCTTTACCCACCTCTATTTTTTTCCATTATGTGTTAATTTAGACTGTAGAGGCAAGCTCGCAATCTTATTTCCCTCATTTCTAAAAGCTTATTGGGTGAAGACGTCTTTCGCTGTTATGATTACATCCATTTCAGAGATGTCGATACTGAAGCACTGAGGGGTTATCCATCTGGAGGAGTCAAACAGGAACGTTGGAACTTAGAAATGGAGCCCAAGTAAAAATGACAATATTATCAATAATAGTAAATGGAATTCAATAAAAATGATAATAGCTCTCAGAACTTCTACATCGAATACATTTTATGCATAGCTTTTTAATATTTGTAATACTTTTGTGGAATGGTAACAGATGAGGAAACAGGTTTTTCTTTTTACATATTAGACAACTGAAGTTGCTGAGCTGTATTGAGCTAAAATCCAAACCCTGGTCTTCTTGTTCCATCCAGTGAACTCTCTGGTGTTTATTTGAGTAACTCTGATGCCCGAGTAATTAATTCTTCCATAAGAATGGAAGGGTCATGAACGGATATGAACAACTGGTCTCATTACCTCACTTCTCACGCTTGTGATTAAATTTATGCAGCAACATATTTACCCTATATTATGAACCAGGAAAAAGCAAATTCAAGAAAAAAAGCTTAACATCATCTCCACTAAAATGAACCTGCATTTCAATAGCTGTGGATGAACAATTTCCCCCCTTTACCCAAAGGATTTTATTTTGGCATTTTCAAAAATTGAAGAGAAATATAAAAAACCTTCTGGAGAAGTTTTTCTTTTTTGCTTTACTGAAAGGAGGGGTAAGCAGAGAGTCTGGAGTCTGCTAATGTGTTACAACAACCTCCTCAAGGAGATATGGACAAATGTGATGCTGAACATTGTCCTTTTTATGACGGCAATGCTCTATAGAGAGAACGTGGCAATGCCTCACATTCGGGACACTCACATGTTATCTACATCGTTAAATAAAATAAAAATGTACCTGCATGATGAAAGTAAAACTTTACTATACATTTGGCATGGCCCAGTACTCTGTCTAATTCTCTGTAAAGCATGATAGCATTTAATGCATCCTAATTGTAGTGGTTTACTTAGTTGCTGCTATTTTACTGTGGTGAATGTATTATATGTCTCATAATGGAAATCAATTACCCAATTATGTGTGGTCTAAGATTAAACTCATTATTTCACTATACACATGGGTAGGCAGATTATTTAGGCTGTTAGAAGGAAAGCTAAAGCCAAGACAAAATAATCACAAAAAATGTTTTTCTTTCAACAAATGTCAGTTTTATAATTTTACATCATCGACTTACTTCTCTCCCATTTATGAATGACCATTTAGCTAGTGTTGATAAAAACGACAAAGAGATAACACTTGTATTTTACAAAAATGGAATGCACACATTTAGTGTCAAAATTCTTGAAATGGAAGTTTCCTAAAAAGATGAAACATGGTTATAATTGGTCATTGAAAACAGGAATAGTTTGATTTCCTTAAAACACTTTCATAGGAATTATTACCATTTTACTTTGTGTGCTTTAATTATTAACGTGATATGTGATAACATCACACTCAAGATCTAGAGTTTAGTTAAGATCAGGTGTTTCTTTTAAGTTGATTTATTGACACATTATTCAGTATGTGACCATTTGCATCATATAACCTATTTAGAAGAGGCAAACAAATGGTAACTCAAATTCAATGCATACTTGGAAATTTACACTATGAGTTGTGTATGTTAGTGAATAGTTTCTGAAATACTTGCATTCAAAATGCATTTGCCATTATCTTGTTAATAGGCCCTATTGCTTTAAATCTACAAGGAATGCAAATAACTGATAATTCTGTACTCATTAAGGAAATCTCCAGTGACTTACTTCACTTAAATGTTCCAACAGGCATGTTTAGCTCTTCTTTTGGGATTGGTAAAATTCCAAAAGTCTGTAAATTAAAGTTCTGCAGAGAGCTATCAAATATGCATAATGAAGCCCTAGATGTAAATTAAGAAGATTTATATGGCTGCATTCTGCTTACGTTATTCAATAGCAATGCCTCACAGGTTTTTATGAAGCAAATAAAGTGTTCTTTTTCTTGAATTCCATTTTAAATGGTCACTACGGATTCATTGTTACATTACTTGGTTCACCCATTGCAGAATGAATAGTCATTTTAAATCTATAATTTATTCTAAAGGTTTATCACACAACATAGTCAAATAGCATGGTACTCCATACACACTACTGCAAAGAAGTGGTCTAAAGTTAAATGAGCAGCTCAAGCAGAGTCAGACATAAATGCTTGCTATTTATATTAATGGACTTTCAAAACATTATCCAGGAATTATGATGTGGCACTTCAACAATTTCCCTGTCTTCTTAGACTTAGAGATGCTTGTCTTGACATATTAACTCCAAAATTTGAAGAATGTTATTATGAGTTTAATAAGAAATATTAATATCTACTAAAAGGAATACAAGAATTCTACCTACATGGAGACTATTCCCTACCACATATTCTGCCGTTGATGCGATAAGGCTTGTGTCTTAATATGGGGAGTGTTAGCCTGGCTACCTGAATGTGTACTATGTTTTAAACAACAGTTAAGCAACAGAATAGTACATAAGATTTCATATCATATTCTGCAGTTAGACTAAAGGCATTGGAAAGGAAGAACAGGGGCAAATCTGAGGATTTTGCATTCCATTTAAAAAAAGCTATTCTGAAACCTTGTGACTAAACAATACTGGAGGAGGATACCAAGTGAAATTAAGAACTAATATTAAAGAATAAAAGAACGTCTAACAAGTTTAGGAGCTATACATATCTTTGAATATTTACATCTGCATGCATCAGGAAATGAATGCTATGTTCAACTTAAGAAGATTGGATCATTTTCTAAGCAAAACATTAACTCTTACCGGCACAAATTAAAAATCAGTTTTCTCTTAGTATCCCTATTTCTGATTTATTTCAGGACATGGATAGCATGTCAGAAATGATCTCATATTCTGTATTTTAAACAAAAAAAGAAGTTTAAAGCAGACTAGATAATCGTAAAAATCATTACTATTGAATTGTTCACGATTTATTTGAACTTTCCCTTAAATGTTGACATATATGCTCTTTAAAATTTTTACTCTTGCACACAAAGTATTGTCTTCCCAGTTCATTGTATGAGTATTTTGTCTGTTCCTATTTTGAAGGAGGGTTTTTTCATTGTGCCAAAATGAAATAGCTGGGGAAGCTTAGTTCCCAACCTTTTATGTTAACCCTCTCTTCAATCTGCTGTATACGAATGTGAATATCTCAGTAAGATCATTACTTTTTTATGATTTAATGCATGTAACTTTACTGTAACCTAAAAAAATAGGTGCCTTTTCCTAACACCTTACACAAAAGGGTTTATTTTAAAATAAGTTTTGCATGATTAATAATCTAGGAGGGACATAGCTCAGGCTTTTTGTTATATATCTTCCCTTGGTACAGCAAAAGATTCCAATGTTTATATTTAGAGATCTCGTCTAGACCCAAGGTCATAGGGCTTTAGATCTTTGTAGCCACAATTATTTGTTATATGAGTTGTACTAATTCAGTCCAAAGATTCTGAGGACATTTTCTAGGGCTATCAGAAAACAAAGAAATTACCCGTTTCCTTATAAATCTTCAAATTGTGAGGAGGGACTGGAATCCCTTTACCAAGGGGAGGGAATGGTGGTTGGGGGTGGGGGAGAGGGAGAGAGAGAGAGAGAAAGAGAGAGAGAGAGAGAGAGAGAGAGAGAAAGAAGAGAGTAGAGTAAGGAGTAAGGCAGGGATGCCAAGAAAAACAAGATTAGGCCGGGTGTGGTGTCTCACGCCTGTAATCCTAGCACTCTGGGAGGCCGAGGCGGGTGGATCGCTCAAGGTCAGGAGTTCAAGACCAGCCTGAGCAAGAGCGAGACCCCATCTCTACTAAAAAATAGAAAGAAATGATCTGGACAACTAAAATATATATATATATATATATATAGAGAGAGAGAGAGAGAGAGAGAGAGAGAGAAATTAGCCGGGCATAGTGGCGCATGCCTGTAGTCCCACCTACTCGGGAGGCTGAGGCAGAAGGATTGCTTGAGCCCAGGAGTTTGAGGTTGCTGGGAGCTAGGCTGACACCACGGCACTCACTCTAGCCCGGGCAACAAAGCGAGACTCTATCTCAAAAAAAAAAAAA
>RJWJ010004827.1:0-43194 GCA_004363605.1 Indri indri | reverse complement strand
ATTTCTTAAAACAACTAGCTTATGTGATCACATGAGGGTGGAGGTTTTATATATAGGTGTAGACCTGGATCTGTATCCCACTGATTCTGTTTCTCTGGAGAACCTCATACATCATCATATATTTTTTGTCGTTTTTGAACTCATCCATGCCCAAAGCGATACCTACTTTTGATCTTCTCAGTTACTGGATACCACTAAATCTCTTTTTGTTAAAAATAATTTGGTTTGATTTTCTCTCACTTACAGTCGAAAGAATCCCAATACAGTTTGCATACTTTGAAAGAAACAGACTGTAAAAATAAGGGGAAAAGTAGCTAAACAATAGATTGTAACAGATGCCTGTGTAATTTTGAAGTCAACGATTTTATTCTCTGAGCCTCAGCTTTTTCATTTGCAAAATGAATGTAATTATACAGAAGTCTTTTGAGACATAAATAAAATATGTGTGGTAGTGTTTTATAAACAATATAATGTCATAAAATACAAAATAGTAAGAATTTCAAGAAAAATTGGAATTTTTGCTTGCTTTCTATTAAAAGAAATATTTGAATTATCATTTATTTACTTTATGCTTCTTTGTAATTTCCATAGTTTAAATACCAATTAAATGGGAAAATACTTAGAAACACGGTGAGGAATCTCTAAAATAAAAAAGATGGATAGTTGAATAAAACCTGTAAATCTTTGTGTTACGATATTGAATTATTATTTGAGTTTTGTTTAATGGTGAGAAAACTAAGTCAAATAGCCTATAGGCTTTATTTTTGTAGACAGTATAATTCGTTTGTCCTAAATTATATTCTATCATTGAATATCAGCCTACAGAAATTTTCCTTAGATAAATAAAACCTGTATTGATCAGTATGCTTTATTATGTGGCTTTTCTGAGAAGTTCTCCAAATTGAAAAATCCGTTTTGAGCTGAGCATGGTGGTTCCTGCCTATAATGTCCGATTTGGGAAGCTGAGGCAGGACAATTGCTTAAGGTCAGAAATTAGAAACCAGACTGAGCAACACATGGAGCCTATTTCTAAAAAAAATTTAAAAATTAGCAGGGTATGGTGGTACACACCTGTAGCCCCAGCTACTGGGGAGGCTGAGGCAGGCGGATTGCTTGAGACCAGGAGTTCAAGGCTGCGTTGAACTATCATCGCATCATGACACTCCAGCCTGGGTGACAGAGTGAGACCTGTCTCTTAAATAAAAATAAATAAATAAATAAATAATCCAAAAAGGAAAAGAAAAATCAGTTTAGGTGTGTTCAACCCATTGTGTTAATTGATACGAACGTGATATTTTTATTCATATGATACTTGTATCGTCCTCTTGAATTATGTTATAGGAAAAACAATTGAAAAACATGATAGTTGGTCTATGTTCATAGTAGATACTTTAAGTTAGTGGCAATTCTGGAACCACATATTACACAATAGATTAAGTTCCACTCTCATATATTCAGTAAATACCATATTGAATCTAAACTCAAGGAATGAAAACAACATTAAAGGGACAGACGCAACCCCTGAGTTGGCACCAGCGTGGGCTCCACATGTACTCACCATCAAATTGGCACGGACTGATCAACACTATGGTGCTCACATGGTAGTAATAATCTCCGGGGGTTAGGGGTTCGGGGGCGGTAAACTTACAACTAATGGACACAGTGAGCATTGTAGAGGGGAAAAGCATGCCTCTAATCCTTGCTTGGGCGAGGCAAAGACATAAAATGTAACCAAAATGTTTGTACCCTCATAATATCCTGAAATTGAAAATAAATAAATAAATAAATAAAGGGACAGACACAATAATTATGAATCCTAGGATTACTGTTTGTGTGTTTGTAGAAGTTGGACAGCCATAAGAAGAGAAAGAAAGAATAAGTAAGGAAAATCAAAATGTAAGCCCCCCTTTCCAGAAACCTGAGACATTCTTGAAAAACATCTAGCAAGGCTCGGATTTCTAGCATTAAAAAAAAAAAAAATAGATCTAATTTTTAAAGATAAAGATTACAAAATCAGAAAGTTCATTGGTGGACATCATCTCTTCCCTGTCTACTTAAAACGATGTTAATAAAAACATGGGGGATTTCGATCTCAAATATCCATTAAGTTTACATTGCACATAGAAAGTTCTTCTCAAATTATGTATTACCATTACCATTCGGTTTTATTTTAGAAATTATTTTGAAGTTTTTAAGTGATATTTAATAGTATTTTCAATAATATGGGCTTCATGAGATACTCATATGTCTCTGTTTGTATACTTGTATGGGACTTCAGTGATTTTCTTGTTAAATCATGTTTATAGAGTCTATTTTATTTCATTTTACTTTACTTTATATTTCAGAAATCAAGAAATTAAAGGAAGTTGAATTTTCTTTTTTAGTAGTGATAACTTCCCAAATTAGTCATTATGGTCATGTTGCTGCTCAAAAAATGATACACCAAATTTAAGGCCTCAGAAGTAAAGTCTCCTTTCGACCTTCTCCTGCCCTCCGATCTCTTTCCCCTCATTTCCACTGTGGCTCGCCACAGAAACTCGGATCCCTCTTCCCCTGGGTGGGTCATGGGAACCAGAACCCCTTTCCCTTAAAGCCAGCCATAAAACCTAACAATATTACTCTAATTTTCTGCTGCTTTTCTGTGAAGGAACTGTCCATAAAGAAATTCTCTGACCCACATTGCCTGATTATAGGTCATAAGAGGCCCATTCCAGACAGAGTCCTGCCCCATACCTGGGAGGAAGGAATGCTGCGCAGAAAAGCCTAAAAGAATCTAAACACACAGCCTTGATAGGTTTCCCCACTCCATCTAGTGGCATTAAATCATATCCTTTTGGTTCAGTCACAGTTTTGTTAATACATGGCTGTTCAATCTTCATTGAACCTAAGCATAAAAATGGATAATTTTCCCTGTATCTTTGGGTTTTGATTATGAGAGCTCTGATGACAAAAGTATGATCAAATACATTTGTTGTATTTCCCCCTTAACCTGTTTTTGTTTGTGTGTTTGTTTGTTTGTTTTTTATAGGGCTGTCAGCTATAAACTTTACATGGAGGAAAGGGACCCCCTGCTTGCCCCTGCAGTCATTGCATCAGTCACGTACACTCAATAAAATGATTCTAGATACCTAGCCAGCAGCATAATTATTACAAAACCTCCAAATTCCCAAGAAATCTAAGCATTCAGTTCAAGAGGTCACCATCTTCATAGCCATATTGTATGGATGTCAATGTCTGGTCTCAGCAGTCATAGCCTACGCAAGTGTGGTGACAAGAGATGATCAAAAGAAACATTCTCCTATTCATAGCTGAGCCCTTCCAGAGAGGAGGACATAACTGATTTCAATACAAATATGGAATTGATATTTTAGATATGCAATAAAACCTCATATACTGATAGTAAGGAAAGGATTTCTTGTTTTTTTCTCAAATTAGCTCTAGAATGAGACATAGTTGCCTTTCTAAGAAGTGGTACTAAGAGTTACATACGTTGAAAAAATATACATGCTGTGACTTGTTTTTTGATCTCTTAAGAAAGGAAATACCTTCTCACTGTTTTTTCCCATTCATGTCAAACCAGGCCAAACATTCTTTTTATTTGTATACCTACTAAGTTAAGCTTTTGACAAAAAGTACACAAATAAGGTAACTGCTTTTTCCATATGTAATTTTTATATTGTGACCTTCTAGTATTTAATCTCAAAATCTATTAGGCAGAATTTCATTTGTTCTACAGCTAAAATTTGCAAAACTCTTGCCAACCATTTAGTACTCAAGAAAGGGCTGTTGGATGTATTCTAAGAGTTTGTCTTTACATTAATAAAAATATTACAAAATATGAGACAGACTTATGAATCATTTTGTTTTTACTGTAGTGTTCTTTTTCCATGACAAATAAACTACATATTAAGTGTCCATACATGCATTGTTATACCTCTTTGTAGTTCAAATTTTCCATGATATACAAAAAGGAATGTTTAAAATTAAGTTAAACTTATTGGAAAGGGGTCAATGAGTCATAGCAAATGTATACATTTTTCACTTAAATACTCTCTGCATGGCTGCTTAAATAATTTTATTTTCCTCCAAACAGATTCATAGTCATGACTGAAATTTAATTCTAATAAATGCAATTGGTTTGTTATTGTTGAGTAAATGTGTACTATAACTGTGGAATCAAAAATTTGTCTAGTTAAAAAACAGCATTTACCAGTGTCAAAGAGATTAAAATACTGCATTATTGTTTTCTTGAATTAGAGAATTGTCTTTAAAATAATGCACATACTCAAATGAGGGGATTTACAAATCTGGCACAAGACTAAATTGAATAGATTCTTGATGTGACAATGTAAAAATTTCTTTTGAATTAAAATTTCAATTTAAATTTAGTTCAATTAAGATCTGTCCTCATAAAAATGTTGTATTATTATCACTCTTTAACAAAAAATTTAATTCCTTTTTTTATATGAATCAAAATGAGTGATAGAACTCTCTAGAAGTTATATTCTTAAACATGTTCTTGATATAATACAATACTAAAGAAGAAATGTATTTTATACTTAGTAATATATGAATTTGTACAGAATTTATAAAGAAATTTCTCTGGAAAAATTTATAGTCAAAGAATTGAAACATTTGCTTTTCTTCCATACAACTCAAAAATTTTACAAGTGTGTGTTTGTGTGTGTGTGCACGCAACTAAAAGACTTGTGACAAATATGCTTTGACTTAATTAATCAGTATGTGGAGTCAACACACAAAAACAATCATAACAAAAAAGGAATTTTACATGCCTTTGCATTATTTGTCCTTCTAAATACTAAATAACATCATACAGATTATTTTTGACAGATCATTGTTCTCATGAGCATATATTAAAATACAAGGCTGATTTATGTGTTAAACATATGAATAACTAAGGAAAGTTCCACCTGTCATCTTGATACTTGGGTATTATCTAATAGAGATCTATCTGGAGGAATCCTGATATTCAGTTCCATTGTGTTGAATTTTGTGGGCACTGCCAGTACATCTCCCAGTAGATTTCAATTCAAAACTAGATTTACTATCCATCCCTTTGGCCCCAGATTCCATTTTCTGCAGTGCATGTAGTTCTTATTAATACTTGGCTATCTGGATTGTAATTTTGTTTTTAAGTTCGGTAAATGAAAAACTTTTGCTTGATTTATCCATTAAAAATTTATATAAAAATAGAAACAATCAATATTAACATTTTAGCTAAATAAACATTTAAAATAACAAAATGAAATTTTAAAAAGTCATAGTCATTCAAATATAGAATTATAGAATATTGGAGTAAGAGAGGAACTTTGAGGTCCAGTAATTCAGTCTATTTACTTTTAACACTCCTTTTGTAAATAAAAGAAAAAAAAACTAAACAATAAATGTTATAAATACACAATTCTTCTCACTTTCATTATTTCCCACTTTGCTAGTGGAATTAATTTTTAGTTTGTTTTTAATCCAATATTTCATTTTAAAGTATAATAGCATATTTGGATTTTAATAAATGACACTCTAGGTATGAATTTTGGCTCAAATATTTTTTAATTACTTAACAATACTATAGTATTATTTCTTCACAAAACAAAGCAGCAGTTTATTACTCATAATGGATTTTCCACTTTGAGCATATACTACTCATAATTAATATGAGTTTGTTTTCATTACTCTTAGAAAAAAACTGTATTTGTCAGGTGACTTATTAAGAAAGGAATTGAGAGATCACCCCAAATGACATAAATGAATCAAATTTGTCTTGTGCTAGCATCAATACTGTATTCCACCCGAGATTCCAGAAAAATCTGAGAATCTCACACTGGTATAGCAGTCATAAATTCTTAACAAATTTTATTGGATTTATGAGACAAACTCGCCTTCAAAATTTACTTCCTAAACAAGAGAAAAAGACTTCCTAACTCTACATCGTACCTCTCAAATTCCGATTCTTTCCACACTATAACAATCCACACCAATAGATAAGGATTGAACTGGGATATCATTATCAGAAGAGCCTGACACTTGGACTAGATGTTTTCGTAGAAGGGGCTTCATAGATGTTTTCCAGAAGGGGCTTCTCTTATATTTTCTTTCCCAGACCTTGATATTTGTGAATAATCCTATCTACAACTACTGCGTCTCACATGCTTTCAGCTCAAAATAATCAATATGCCAGATGGGGGCATTTTGGAGTATTATATATTTAACTCTTTCAGTAGCATTATCTCCATTAAAGACATCAAATTTGTAGTTTTAAACTTTCTATCAAAGAAACCTCTAGGTACAGATGGCTTCATTGGTCAATTTCAGTAAACTTTAAGTCATGGATAACAAAGTCTTACACAATCTTTTTTGGGAAACAAAGGAAAAGAAAACACCATAACTCTTCCTGTGTGTCCATTATAACCTAATGTTAAACTCTGAAAAAGACATCCTACTTAAAAACAGGGGTATTAATCATGTAAAATTACACACCAATATTCTTCATGAATATTTATACAAAATGCTTAAAAATGTATCAATATCATGACTAATCAAATTAGGCAATATATTAAAAACATGTTGACTAAGGTTTATCCAAGAATGAAAGTTTACTTTAGCCCTTGTAAATCAATGTAATTTAATATTTTGATATAATGAAATATAAATCTCATAAAATTAAATTCAGATTCAGAATTTAGTTAGATTCAGACAAACTATTTGACAAAATTAAAACTCATTCATGAGAAAAACTGTGAGCAAACAAAATATTAAATAGAAGATAATCTGCATAATCTGACAAAAAACAAAGATCATCTGCAAAGTAGCTACAGTAAACTCACGTCGACAATTTTTAAACTTCTCCCAAATTCCAGGAAAAAACAAAAATTTTTAATCTTACTGCCTTTAATCAACATTATTGTGGAAGTCATAGCCATTGCAATCTGATTAGAAAAGGAAAAAGTAACATTCTATTTTCGAAGGCATATTTTTAACTGACTAGGTTAATTCGAAAGCCTGTCTTCAAACTCTGAAATTCTTTCTTCTGGGTTGTCTAGTCTGTTATTAAAACTTTCCACTGTATTTTGAACTTCCCAAAGTGATTCTTTTATTTTCAAAAGTTCTGTTATTATTTCTTTTTCAATTATCACATTAGTGAATTTTTCTTTCACATCCCAACTTATTTTTTGGTTTCCTTTTGTTGGTTTTCAACTTTTTCATCAATCCCATTAAGCTTACTTGTGATCCGTATTTTGAATTCTATATCTGACATTTCAAAAATTTCTTTTTGGTTGGATTCCATCGCTGGAGAGTTAGTGTGATCCTTTGGGGGTGTTGAAATGGCTTGCTTTTTCATATTGTTAGCATGAACGTTTTCTTAGAAAAAGCCCACTACTAGAACAAATAACTGATTTCTAAGATCAAAGGATACAAAGGTACTATGCAAAATCAATTAAATACCTATATACTAGCAGTAATCATATGAAAAATACAATAAAATAAATACAATTTCATTCATAACTGTTTCTAAAGTATAAATCATTTAGGGAAACTTTAACAAAAGTTAGCCAACTCCTTTAACTAACCACTACAAAACATTGCTGAATTAAATTAAGGAAGATTTAAATAAATGAAAAAACTCAGGTTTATATTTAAGAAAATTCAATATTCTCAAGATGTCAATTCTCTTATTAAATGATCTATTATTAATGCAATTTTAATCAAAATATGATAAAACCTTCTTTTCTTTTCTTTTTTTTTGTTGTAGAAGCTGAAGTCTGATTCGAAAATTTATATGAAAAGATAATAGACCTAGGAGATTCAAAGCAATTTTGAAAATTATCAAAACACTTGGAGGACTTACACTTACTATAATGCTATACTAATTAATAAGCATTAATGCATATGTATAAAGGTAGAAAGCTCATAAATAAATCCACATATATAGTAATTTTTATTTCTGACAAATATACCTCAACAATCCAATAGGAAAAAGATTGTATTTTCAGTAAGTAGTGTTCCATTAACTGAGTATTTATATGCAAAAAATTAAATTCAGCCCCATCTCACACCACACACAAAAATTAATTTTAAGTGGATCATAAACCTCAGTATTAACATCCGTATATGATTGTTAAGAGTGAAATACTAGAGGAAAAAGTATAAAACCAAAACTAAGAGAAGACTTTCTATTGAAAGTATTATGTTTTGGAAGTTTTTATCTAAATTTATAAAGCATAAAACTTATGAAAATCCTTAACTTTGGAAAGAAAAAATCATTATTGAAAAATAATAGTTTTGTATATGATGACATAGTTAGAAAATCAAAGAGAATTTTAGACATAAGGGGAAAAAGACATGTCAAGGTAAGAGTGTTATAGGTCAAAACCATAACAATAATAAGTTTCTTGAAGTAAGAATTGACATGCTGTCTTTACAAAACAGCAAGAAGTCTAGTTTGGCTAGAAAGAAAAAGGCAATGAGAGAAAGGCCAGAGCAGTGTTCACAGGCTTGGGCAGGAGATAAATCCTTCCAGAACTTTACCAATGTAGCGCATTTAGTTTATATTTTGAATGTAATGGAAATCTATTGAAGAGTTCGATAAGAGGAATGACATGTTTAAGTGTTGATTTTTTAATTCATTTATTTTGCTTGTAATTTTTTAGCGTTATATTGAGGAATAAATATTCTACAATGAAACATTTACCGTACTCCTCCCTTGACTGCAGTTTCACTCTCCGTAGTTTCAGTTACTCATGGTCACTATTGTTCAAACATATTAAATGAAGAATTCCAGAAATAAACAATTCTTAAATTTTAAATTGCATGCCATCTGAGTAGTATGATAAAATTTCCCACAGTCCTGCTCCATCTTGCTCAGGACACGAATCATCCCTTCGTCCAGTGTGTCCATGTTGTCTACATTATCTGCTCCTTCAGTCACTTAGTAGCTGTCTTGGTTATCAGATGAACTGCTGTGGTATTGTAGTGCTTTTGTTCAAGTAACCCTTGTTTAATTTAACAATGGCCCCAAAGCACAAAAGTACTGATGCTGGAAATTCTGACATGCCAAAGAGAAGCTCTAAAGTGTTTCCTTTATGGTAAAAGGTAAAAGTTCTCAATGTAATAAGGAAAGAAAAAAATTGTATGTTAAGATTTAAAGACCTAAAGAATGAATCTTAATATCCATCAAATTGTGGATAGTATATTGTTGTAATTGTCCTGTTTTATTATTATTTTATTAATCTTTTACTGTACTTAATTTATAAATTAAACTTTATTAGTAGGTGCATATATATAGGAAAAATCATAGTGTATACAGGGTTTGGTACTATCTGCAGTTTCAAGCATCCTCTGGGAGTCTTGGAATGTATCCATTGCCAATGAGGGAGAATCACTTTATAATTAAAGTGTATAATTGGATAATTTTTGACATATATATTCAACTATGAAACCATCACCACAGTTAAGGTAAAATCATCCATCACCCACAAATTTTCTTCTGCCTTTTTTTTATCCTTTCCTCCCTCCCAACTTGTCCACATATACCGTCATGGCCAGGGAAAAACCGATATGCTTTCCATATAGACTGTTTTGCCCCCTTAAAGAATTCTACAAATGGAATAATGTAATAAATGCTCATTTTTGCATTTTTTCACTTAATAAAAACTTTGAGTTTTTTTATGTTGTTATTAGGTACATAGACAAAAATGTTCCTATGCCTTCTTGATGAATTGACCTATTATTATAAAAATAACTTTTTTTTATCTCTGGTAACATATTTTGTTTTATAATCTACTTTGATATTAATACAAATACTTCAGCTTTACTTTTATTAATGTTGGCATTGTATGTATTTTCTATTCTTTCATTTTTTAGCCAATCTATTTCTTTATATTTGAAGTTGTTTTCTTGCAGACAACATATATTTGAGTCTTGCTTATTTATAAAATCTGAGAGTTTTTACCTTTTAATTGGTGTTTCTATAGTATTTACACTTAATGTGACAATTACTGTGCTTGAGTTTAAATCTACCTGTGAAGCAGGTTTGCTGTGCACTGGTTACCAGTTTATCTGAGTCCAATGAGAAAGAACATCCATCCATATATGAGAAGTTACAGGAAGAAGATTTATTACTTACAGGTAGGCAACAAGAAACAGTAGAAGACAGGATTCAGGGCAAGCCAGTCCACCAAAGCTTTGAAAAGCTGCTAAGGGCAGACAGAATCTCCTCCGCTCATGCCCCACTTGCATTGCAGCTGATGGATCTCCTAAAGCAGCCCATTCTGATTCTATACGCTGCAGGTTACATGAACAGTAGACTAAAGTGTTGAAGGACATCCTGTTCTGGGGACGACCTATAATAGAGCCCAGGCTGTTCCAGTCAGTACCTCTTTATCTCAAGATACTGCATTGCTAGAACATTCTAGTTATTTTTGAGAACCACAAATGAGAAAAGGGGGGAGAACTGGGTCAGTCCAAGGCCACCAAAAACTCGTGCTGCATTACTATATTGTTATTTTTCTTTGTCCTATTTTTTTCCTAGTTAAAATGTTTTCTTTTTCTGCCTTTTTAAAAATAAATATATTTATATAAATAATTCCATTTTTTAAAAAGTCAGACTTACTGATTTATAATTTATTTATGAAAAATTCACCTTTAAATAAAGTACACAGTTCATTGAGTCTTGACAAATGTATACAGTTATGTAACCATCAACCTAATCAAGATAAAGAATATTTATATCATCCTCCCAAAGTTTCCTCAAGTCCATTTTCAGTTAATACCCTATCTGTACTCCCAGATAGCATATAGCATGTAACCTTTAGTGTTTGTCTCTTTTCCTAAGCATAATATCTTTGAGATTCATCCTTGTTCCATGGATAAATGAGTTGATTATAATAATACTGTGGAGTATTATTCCATTATATGGACATAGTGTTATTTATCTAGGCACAAACTAATGAACATTTTAGTTATGTCTGGCTTGGGGCTATTATAAATAAAGCTTCTATAACCATTTATGTACTGTTTTTTGGATAAACATATAGTCTCATTTCTTCCGGGTAAATACTTACGAGTGATAATGTTTGATCACAGGATACAAATACCTATTTAACTTCATGAGATACAGTATGGCTAAACTTTTCTAAAGTGACTGAACCATTTTGCATTTTGCATTCCAACCAGCAATATATGTGATTTCCATTTGTTCCATATCAAAAAAGACTTGGAATTAAAAGTGTCTTTTTTTAAAAGTTAATTAAAGTAACAGGTGTTTGGTGGTATTTAATTGTGGTTATAACTTGCATTTCTCTGCTGACAAATGATTCTAACAATCATTTCGTATGGTTATTTCTGTGTAGATACCCTTTATTATGAAGTGCAATGAAAATTTTTAATTTTCTTACATTTAAAAAATTAATTAAATTATATTCTTCTTAATAAGTTGTAGGATATATTCCAGATCCTATCACATATATGTTTTGCAAGTATTTTCTCCAAGTCTAAGGTTCATCTAAATTTTTCTTTAAAATATTATTTTACAATAACTTTAGCTTTAGAGAAAAACTGGTAAAATAATAGAATTGCCATATACCTCATACCCAGTATACCCTATTCGTATTTTAGTATGGTAAACTTATCACATTAATGAACCAATGTTGATACTTTATTATTAACTCAAGTCCATACTTCATTCAGATTTCCTTAGTTTTACCTAGAATCCTTTTTCTACTGCAGTATTCCTTCTTGGATATACATTACTATGAGTTGTCCTATTTCTTCTTGTCTCTGACAATTATAAAGACTTTCCTTGTTTTTAATGCCCTTAACAGTTTTCAGAACTACTGATTTAAAGAATGTCCTTAGATTTGCATTTTCTTGATGTGTTTCCCTTCATGAGACCTGGCTTACAGGTTTTGGGGAGGAATATTACAGAATGACAGTGTTATTCTCATCATATGTCAAGGGTACATACCATTAACATGATTTATCATTTCTGATATTAACCTTGATCCTTTGGCTCAGGTGGTGTTTCAGTTTCCTCCACTGTAAAGTAACTCTTTTTTTCTCAATTTCCATATGGTATTCTTTGGAAACAAGTCAATATGTATTCTACCCTCACGGTGTGGGAAGTTATGCTTGATCTTTTTAACGGCAGAATATCTACATAATTTATTAGAGATTTTTCTGTACTAGAGATTCATCTACTCTCTTTCATCTATTTATTTTATTCAATCATTTATTTATACTGATGTGAGAACATGGATATTTATTTTAAATTTTGGGTTATAATCCAATACTATTATTTTATTTATTATGTGGATCAAATTATTCTGACTTTAGCCATTGGGAATTCTTTCTAATTGCTTCCTGTGTCCTTTTGACATATCCCCTTCATACTTTATACTTTTTTTTATTTAGTACTTCGTTGCTTTCTGACACTACAAGATACTCTAAGATCAACTTATATATTTAATATTTTCTGACTCGGTCACAGAATAAGCCTTTTCTACAAGGAGCTCTGGGGTTATTTTTAATGGAAGAATGGTATTAAAATCAGTATCTGAACATTAAGTGTGCTTGTTGCTACTAGAAAGTCATTGCTTCTAGGCCCTCTTTGGTGACAAAGATATATATTTAGGTGTTATCTGAATTTATAAATATTTTAATACATTTGATATTCTCCTAAAATTAACTCTCAGTGGTACTTTATCTTTTTTATCAGTGATAAATTTTCTCAGTACAAAATTAGTGAATGGGTGAACACATTTTCAGGTTAAAATATTTGCTGTTTATTTTCACCTCTACATTGTAGGTTAGTCTTTATTTTCCTAACTCATTTGTGTTTGTTCTATATGCACTGCATTGTTCGCCTATAATCTGTGATCTTAGCATTAATTATTTTTAGCTTAATTTTAGTAATCAAATGTTGACAAAATTGTTTCCTAATTGTTTGTTTTGTAACTAAATTGTACCAAACATATTATAAATACCCTGAAGGCGCAACTTACTTTACATTTAGTTCTAGTTCTCAACATATCCAGCATTGAACTTTTAGAAAGAATAAGTTGCTGTTGAGCTCCTCTTTTTCTCTTGCCCAGTAAGAAGTCATCTATGGTATCACTTCTATATCTGGATTAAATGAACACACACAAACACACATGCGCGCGCGCGCACACACACACACACACACACACACACACACCAGTTAGAATTTTAGGAAACTTAAATCGATTGGATGTGTTTTCTCTGTATTTGTGTTATATGGAGGACAGCCATGTGAATATTTGTTAAAATATTTGTTGAACAAGCAAGTGAATATTGTTTCCTTATGTACTGTTGATTGATTGATTATTGATGAACAAATTGGTCATATGTTTTCTCCGTTAATTTTATTTCACTTGGAATCACCCATTCTGTGTGTCCTGCTATTTTGCTTATTTTTAATTCCACTGATGTTTGGATTTCCCCTAGGTGAGTTGGTATCCTTCTTTATCTACCTGTAGGTCCATTCACACTCAGAGATACTGGAATTCTTAAGATAATTTGTGTTACACCCATGCATTGTGAGAAATAGGAATTTCTGCATTTGTCCTTTTACTTTTTTGTGTGACAAAAACATGAATCTCAGCTCTGTCGCTTATTTGGGTACAAAAATGATCATCCATATCTGACAAGTGGCTGCCAGCTGTAATCCACTGTATCCAAGACTTTGGCATGTCATCATTCTGAATGATGCCTGCACATAAAACTCAGTTCACATTATTGTACTGAGTTTCAGCAATTGTGCATTCTGGTAAGACTTTGCTCACAGCCCTTGGAAAAGAGCTGACACTGATTAAGAATTTTACTCAAACTGATGTCTGCCAAACAAAGTAAAATCTGCTGTGTGCTATTGACAAGATAGACAATCCTAAAAAAGAAAAAAACATAAAGAGCTTCAAGGGTACCAAGGGAAATATTGTCATGAACCTATTGGTTACATGACTTACTCATGAATTCAATTTGCCATAGACCAGTTTGCTGTCTCTAAAGTTGATGCCAAAATTTCTACATTCTAATTAGAGCATTTTGTACCTCCCTATATGCAGTGACATAAATAACCCATACTTACTATTGAAATGCCTATAAATATTTTCGCTATTTTATCCCTAAATAGGAAGATTTTTAACATTTCTTTCTGGCCCACCTACTAGAACAAATAGCTACAGTCACTATAAATCCATAGAATACTATTAAATATTTTTGTGTCTGGGTTTGTATTGCCAAGCATACTACATAAAAATCAGTTCATTAGACATATTAGCCTTCCTTTTTCTGAGAGTCATTTTCTCAGCTGGAGAAATGGTTCAAGACCTCCAAACATAATCCTTTTAAGGCAAACAGGTATTGCTCTCAGTAAAACAAATTTGATTTTTTTCTTTGGGATTCGATGTTTTTTATATGAAATGCTATAAACAAAATAATGTAAAGATGGTCTGGGTTTGGATGGTGTCACAATAGCTGCTACTTGATGATGGACTCCTTCCTATTCTCATAGACAAATTTGACTTCATAACAAAATATTAGTGAGCTAATTATATTTTTTAGAATACTAAGCCAATTCTCAGCATTTATCTTTCATTACTTTTCAGCCACATCAGAAAATCCTGAGTAGTACCTATTTCTTGAAGTATTTGATTATTTATTATGGAACATCTTCTCACATGGTTAGTTTTCCATCAAAATTAAAATAAATTGTAAAGGCCACAAATGCCTACAAAATCCTCTATTATCTAGCACATGTGTAGCATTTTAAACTCACTTTCTAATACTGTCTACCATCCTCACTGCTTCCTGTCCACACTGACTTTATTGCTCTTCATGGAATATGAACTAAGCACATACCATTATCAAAGCTTTTTATATTTGTGTTTCCTTCTGCCTGAAATTATTTCTTCTCAAATAGCCTCATAATGTCTCATACCAGTTCAAGGCTTACTCAAACACTATTCCCATTGTTAGGACTTCTCTGATAATCCTATATAAATTATCATCTTTTATCGTGATTAATCTATTCCCATGCTAACTTTTATTCATAACAAGTTATAACCAGACATTCATAGTTTACATCTATTTGTAATTAAGTTATTGCCTAATTATTTGATTCTTAAATTTTATGAAAGCAATTAAGATTACATGTTTGATCCAATATTTTATGTAGGACATCAACTACTGATAACTCTAGGGGCACAATTATCACCATAATCTATAAGAATTGTGTCCTGTCATATGGAGTCTAAATAAGACTCCCTCGAGTGGTATAGTAGTGCACAACCTACATGCTATATATGTCTATCCTAATTGCTTCTCAGGCACTTACAAAAGTGACTGATGTAAATCTTTTTGGATTACTATTTTGTAACCTTAAGAGGGCTTCATTGAAGCATCTGGTCCCACAGCTGTTTGATGCTCTTCGGTCATGTCGTTCAAATTCAACCAATGCTTAGCTAGTCTTGTAACACGTAGCTGCATTAGAACAATTTTAGTTTGAAGGGCCTGAAGGCACTTTGTATTAGTAAGGATACCTGAAATTTCTATAAAAAGGAACTAAAAGACAATGGAGATTTTTTATTCCTTTTGCAATGGTCTAGTGGCACTAATCCCATTCACCAGGACTCTACCTTTATGACCCAACCAACTCCCAAAGGCTCTACCTCCTAATATCAACACTTTAGGGATAAGGATTTCAACATGTTAATATGGGATGACACAAACACACAGAATGTAACAATACTACAAATGCTTTCACAGATATAACTATTTATGATTGGGGATTTTAGAGTTATAAATAAAACTTTCACAATATCAAAATTTAAATAAATTATATAAAAACACAATTTGTAAACAGTGACTTCTTTTCCCTTAAGTAGATACTCAGTAGGGGGATTGCTAGATCGAATGGTTGGTCTACTTTTGGTTCTTCGAGGAATCCCATACTGTTTTCCATAGTGGTTATACTAGTTCACATTCTCATCAACACTATAGAAGTGTTCCATTTTCACCACATCCATACAAACATCTATTGCTTTTTGACTTTTTAATAATAATGATGGCCATTCTGACAGGAGAAAGGTGGTATGTCATTGTAGTTTTAATTTGCATTTCTGATAATTAGTGATATTGAACATTTTCTCATGTTTGTTGGCTATTTATCTCTTTTCTTTTGAAAAACGTCTCTTCATGTCTTTTGCCCATTTTTGATGTTATTATTTTTTTCTTGCTGATTTGTTTCAGTTTTTTGTAAACTCTATATATTAATACTATTTATTAGCCCTTTGTTAGATGTATAGTTTGCAAATATTTTCTCCCATTCTGTAGGTTGTCTATTTACTCTGTTGATTATTTCCTTTACTGTGCAAAACCTTTTTAGTTTAATTAAGTTGTATTTACTTATTTTTTGTTGTCGTTGTATTTGCCACTGGGGTCTTACTCATAAATTCCTTGCCTAGGTCGATGTCTAGATGAGTTTTTCCTACAATTTCTTCTAGAATTTTTATGTTTTCAGGTCTTACAATTAAGTCTTTATCCCATCTCGAGTTAAGTTTTGTAAATGGTGAGAAATAGGGATCCAGATTCATTCTTCTTCATGTGGCTATCCAGTTTTCCCAGCACCATTTTATTGCATAGGAGGTCCTTTCCCAGTGCATGTTTTTGCCTGCTTTGTCAAAAATCAGTTGGTTATAGCCATATGGTTTTATATTTGGATTCTTTATTCTGTTGCATTGGTCCATGTGTCTACCTTATACCAGTACCATGCTGTTTTGGTCACTATAGCCTTTGGAGTATAATTTAAAGTCAGGTACAGCGATGCCTCCAGATGTGTTCTTTTGCTTAGGATTGCTTTGGCTATTTGTGCTCTTTTCTGGGTCCATTTGAAATTCAGGATTGCCTTTTCTATATCTTTGAAAAATGATGCTGTTATATTGATGGGAATTGCATTGAATCTGTAAATCGTTTTGGGCAATATGGACATTTTAACAATGTTGATTCTTCCAATCCATAAGGCATGGGATGTTTTTCCATTTGTTTGTATCATCTATGATTTTCATCATCAGTGTTTTATAGTTCTCTTCGCAGAGATTTTTCACCTCCTTGGGTATGTCTATTCTCAGGTATTTTATTTTCTTTGCAGCTATTATAAATAGTATTGAGTTTTTTTTTGTTTTTTTTTTGAGACAGAGTCTCACTCTCTTGCCTGAGCTAGAGTGCTGTGGCATCAGCCTAGCTCACAGCAACCTCAAACTCTTGGGCTCAAGCGATCCTTCTGCCTCAGCCTCCCAAGTAGCTGGGACTACAGGCATGTGCCACCATGCCAGCTAATTTTTTATATAAATGTATATATTTTTAGTTGTCCAGATCATTTCTTTCAATTTTTTTTAGTAGAGACAGGGTCTTGCTCTTGCTCAGGCTGGTCTCAAACTCCTAACCTTGAGCAATCCCCCTGCCTCGGCCTCCCAGAGTGCTAGGATTACAGGTGTGAGCCACCACGCCTGGCTGGTATTGAGTTCTTGATTTGACTCCTAGCTTGATTGTTATCAGTATATATGGAAACACTACTGATTTATATACTTTAATTCTGTAACCTGAGTTTACCGAAATTATTTATCAATTTTAATAGTCTTTTGGAGGAGTCTTTAGGGTTCCCTAGAGAGAAGATCATATCATTGATGAATAAGGATAGTTTGACCTCCTCTTTCCCAATTTGGATGCCCTTTGTTTCTTTCTCTTTCCTGATTGCGTTGGCTAAGACTTCCAGTACTATGTTGTATAGAAGTGGTGACAGTGAGCACCCTTGTTTTGTTCCAGTTCTTCGGGGAATGCTTTCAACTGTTCCCCATTCAGTATGGTGTTCACTGTAGGTTTTCCATATATGGCTTTTATTATTTTGAAGTATGTTTCTTCTATGCCTCATTTTTTGGTGTTGTTATCATGAAGGTGTTGGATTTTATTGAATTTTTTTGTGCATTTATTGAGATGATAATATGGTCTTTGTGTTTAATTCTGGTTATGTGGTGAATCACATTTATTGATTTGCATATGTTGAACCATGCTTGCATTCCTGGGATGAAATCCATTTGGTTACAGTGAATTATCTTTTTTATATGTGTTGAATTTGATTGCTAGTATTTTGTTGAGGGTTTTGCATTTATGTTGATGAGGGATTTTGGTTGGTAGCTTTCTATTTTTGTTCTGTCCTTTCTTGGCTTTGGTATCAGGGTCATATTGGATTAGTAGAATGAGTTAGGGAGGATTCCCTACTTGATATTATGGAACAATTTCAGTAGGATAAGTGCCGGTACTTCTTTGTAGGTTTGGTGGAATTAGGCTGTAAATCCATCTGGTCTGGGGCTTATTTTGTTGCTTGATTTTATGTTACTGTTTCAATTTCACTATTCATTATTGGCCTGTTCATGATTTCTATTTCTTCCTGATTCAAGCTTAGGATGTTATATGTTTCCAAAAATTCTCCACTTCCTCTAGGTTTTCTGGTTCACGTGCATAGAGATTTTCATAGTAGTCATGGATGATATTTTATATTTCTCTGGTATTAGTTTTAATGCCTCCTTTTTCATTTCTGATTCAGCTCATTTTTAAATTAGGTTTTCAGGAGTTTTTGTGAATTTTTTTTGGTTTGCTTTTATTATTGAGTTGTAGGAATTTCTTAAGCATTTTATAAATTAATCCCTTACCTAATCATTTGAAAATATTTTCTCCCATTCTGTAGGTTGCCTTTCACTCTGTTGATTGCTTGCTGTTCAGAAGCCTTTTTGTTTGATTTAGTCCCACTTGTCTATCTTTGTTTTTGTTGCCTGAACTTTTATTTTATATCCACAAAATCATTATCAGACCAATGTCACATTTTCCCCTATGTTTTCTTCTAGAAGTTTTATAGTGTCAAGTCTTACTTTTGAGACTTTCATATATTTCGAGTTGATTTTTTGTATGGATATGAGTCCAAATTCATTAATTTGCATATGAATATTTAGTTTTCTTAATACTATTTGTTGAAGAGACTTTCTTTATCCCTTGGTATATTTGTGGCACCCTTGTTGAAGATCAGTTGACCATGTTTGTGGGTTTACTTCTGGGTTCTTAACTCAATTCCATTGTTCCATATGTCTGTATTTATGCCAGTACCATACTGTTTTGATTACTATAGCTTTGTAATATAATTTGAAATAAAGACATGTGATGCCTCTAATTTTTTTTTTTTCTTAAGATTGTTTTGTCTTTCTCGGGTCTTTTCTCTTTCCACGTAAATTTTAGAAATTTTTTCTATTTATGTAAAAAATGTCACTGGGATTTTGGTAGGAATTACATTGAATGTGTAGATCACATTGGGTAGTATGGACATTTTAAAAAAACTAAGTCTTCCAGTCAATGAACATGGATGTCTTTCTATTTGTTTGTATCATCCTTAATTTCTTTATTCAATATTTTGCAGTTTCCATTGTACAAGTCTTTTAACTCCTTAGCTAAGTTTATTCCTAGCTACTTTATTCTTTTTGATTCTATTGCAAATAGGAATGTTTTCCTAATTTCTTTTTGGATAATATGTTGCTTGTGCATAGAAATGCAACTAATTTTCCTATGTTGTTTTGTATCCTGTCACTTTACTGAATTTGGGTACTAGTTCTAATAATTTTTTAGAAGTCTTTAGGGTTTCCTACACACAAGATCATTTCATCTGCAAATAGAGATAATGTTCCTTCCTCCTTTCCAATTTAGATGACCTATATTTCTTTTTCTTGCCTACTTCTTCCAGCTATGTCTTCTAGTACTATGTGTTGAATAGAAGTGGCAAGAGTGGGTATCATTGCCTTGTTCCTGATCGTGTAGAAAAAGCTTTCAGTTTCTTGCCTTTGAGTTTGATATTATCAGTGGGCTTTTCATAAAAAACCTTTAGTATGTTGAGGTAAATTTCTTTTATACCTAGTTTGTTGAGATTTTTTTTATCACAAATGTTAGCCTGCTGAGTCTTTTCAAATGCTTTTTTTGCATCTATTGAGATGAACATGTAATTTTTCCCCTTTGGCCTATTATTATGATGGATTACTTAAATAGATTTGTGAATGTTGAACCACCCTTCCATCCCGGTGACAAATCCCACTTAGTCATGTTGCATTATCCTTTTAATGCACTGGTTGGATTTGGTTTGCTAGTATTATGTCGAGGATTCTTTTCATGTATATTAATTAGGGATATTGGTTTACAGATTTCTTTTGATGTCTTCATCTGGCTTTGGTATGTGGCTTTGGTAACCTTGGCTTCAGAAAATGAGTTGGGTCATATTCTCTCCTTTTCCATTTTTTTAGAACAGTTTGAAAAGGACTGGCGTTAATTCTTCTTTAAACTTTTGGTAAGATAGAATTCACAATTGAAGTCTGGTCCTGGAATTTTCTTTCTGGGAGGTTTTTGATTATTGATTCAATTTCTTTAGTAGTTATAAGGCTGTTCAGATTTTCTATTTCTTAATAATTCAGTTTCATAGGTTGTATGTTTCTAGGAGTTTATTCAGATTATCCAGATTATTCAGTTTGTTGATGTATAGTTATTCAAAGTAATTTCTTATGATCTTTTATTTTTCTGACATTAGTTGTAATGTCTTATCTTTCATTTGTCATTTTATTTGTTTGACTGTTCTCTCTTTTTTCTGTCAGGTAGTCTAGCTAAAGCCTTTTCAGTTTTGCTAACATTCATTAAAAAAAAAAAAACCTCTTAGGTTTGTTGAATTTTTTTCTATTGTTTTCCATTATGTGTTTCATTTATGTCTCTACTAATCTTTACTTCCTTCCTTTTGCTAATTTGGGTCTTGATTTGTTCTTTTCCTCTAGTTCCTTGAGATATAATGTTAGATCATTTGAGATCTTTTTTCTTTTTAATATAGATATTTATTACTATAAACTTCTCTCATAATAATGCTTTTGCTGCATCCCATGGTTTTTATGTGTTTTATTTTCATTTTCATTTGTTGAAGAGGTTCTCTAATTTCCTTTTTGATTTCTTCATTGACTTATTCATTTTTCCAAAGCATGTTATTTAATTTCCACAGGTTTGATAACTTTCTAGTTTTTCTTCTGCTATATTTTTCTGGCTTCATTCTGTTGTGGTCAGAAAAGTTACTCAGTATGATTTCAATCTTCTTCAATTTGTTATGGCTTGTTTTGTGTCCTAACATGTGGTCTATCCCAGAGAATATTCTGAGTACATTTGAGAAGAAAATATATTCTGCTGCTATTGAGAGGAATGTTCTGTAAACATCTCCTAAGTCCATTTTTGTCTATAGTGTTGTTCAAGTCCACTTTTAAAAATGTTTCTGTCTGGTTGATCTATTATTAAAAGTGGGTCTTGATGTCTCTACTATCATTGTACTATTATTTACTTCTCCCTTCAGCTCTGTCAATGTTTGCTTTATTTATTCAGGTGCTCTGATATTGGGGATATTGGATGCATATATTTTTAGAATTTTTATACATTCCTCTTGAAGTGATAATTTTAAGTTTATATAATGTTCTTCTTTGACTTTTGAAATAGGTTTTTTGGTTTTTTTCTTGCTAAAATCTATTTTGTCTCATATAAGTGTACTACTCTTGCTTGCTTTTGGTTGCTATTTACATGAAATAACTTTTTCCATCCCTTAAGCTATGTGTTTCCTTAAACTGAAAGTGAATTTCTCATAGACAATACACAGCTGAATCCTGTTTATTTTATCTGTTTAGCCACTCTATGTCATTTGATTGGGGAGTTTAATATGTTTACATATGAAGTAATTAATGATAGGGAAGGATTTATTTTTGTCATCTAGTTAGTTGTTTTCTGTTTGTCTGGTAGTTCTTTTATTCCCTCTTTTCCTCTCTTATTGTTTTCCTTTGTGTGTCATTGACTTTTTGTATTGATGTAGTTTCTCTTTTTTTGTGAATGTATACAGTATCTGTAAGTATCTTCTTTGTAGTTTCCATAGGGATTATTTAAAATAATAATTACAATTATTATAATAGTTTTAATAATAATTGTACAATTATTATTGT
Source organism: Indri indri (assembly GCA_004363605.1). Classification (NCBI taxonomy): domain Eukaryota; kingdom Metazoa; phylum Chordata; class Mammalia; order Primates; family Indriidae; genus Indri; species Indri indri. Next base: position 21,118 of record RJWJ010004827.1, on the reverse strand, counting down.
ACTGATAATTGTAATAATTGATTTTAACCTGATAACTGAAGTTCAATTGGATACAAAAATACATACTTTTACTTCTTCCCCCATATATTTTGTCACTGATGTAATAATTTATGTCTATTTATACCATGTATCCATTAACATATTTTAGTTACTTTTTTAAACATTAGTCCTTTAAATTTTATGTCAGAATACAAATGATTTAGACACCACTTTGATAATGGGACAGTTTTCTGTATTATTTGTCTGTGTATTTATCTTTATCAATGTGTTTTAGGTTTTCTTAAACTATTGTATTGCTGTGTAGCATCTCTTCACCTTGAAGGACTCTCTTTAGCATTTTTCATAATATGTAGTCTAGTAGTGATATATTCCCTCAGTTTTTGTTTGTCTGAGAGAGTCTTTATCTCTCTATTTTGAAAAACAGGTTTTTTTTAGGAACTTTGGGCTTCCTGAATATGGATGTCTATTTCCTTTCTCAGATTTGGAAAGTTTTCCTCTATTCTTTCTTTGAATAAATTTTCTACTCATTTCTCTTTTTTTCTTTTTCTTCTGGGACTTCCATAATGTAAATATCGGTCAACTTGATGGTGTCCATTAGGCCCTTAGGTTTTCTTTACTGTTTTTCATTCATTTTTCTTTTTGCTACTCTAATTTCCAATGACTTGTCTTTTAGTTTTCTGATTTTTTTCTTGTGCTTGATCTAGTCTTCTGTTGACCACCTCTAGTGAAATTTTCACTTCAGTTATTGTATTCTTCAGTTCCATAAATTCTGCTTGGTACTACCTTTTAAGGTTTTCTATTTGTTGGAATTCTCACTTTGTTCATGCATTGTTCTCTTGATCTTGGTAAGCATCTTCATGATGGTTATTTTGAATCTCTGTCAGGTAAATCATATGCCTCCATTTTATTAGGGTCATTTTCTGGATGTTTATCTTGTTATTTTGTTTGAAAATTTTTTTTATCTTTCTTCTTTTTCTTTTTAAATTTTTTGTGTTGACATCTGCATACTAAAGAAAATAGCCACCTCTCCAAGTCTTCACACACTGGCTCTGTAGTGAAAAAGACCCTCACAAATAAGCCAGGCCATAGATTCTCAAATCTTCAGGCTATCCCAATCCACTTTCTTTGTTTTTAGCAGACTCTGATGTTTATAGTAGGATGGTTCCCATCAGAACTTAGACAGCCAATTTCTCTGGCAACCTTCAGACAAGTTGGGTCATTAAACACACGGACTTTTTCATTCTCTAGGTAGAAGCTGGGAGCTGGAAGTTTTCCTCAGCTTGTGCTGTGTTGAGATGTGGGTAGTATATTGACAGGCTAGACAAAGCCATTTTTCTCAGTAGTCCCTGGAAAAGTTGGGTCAATGAACATGCAGTGTACCTCTTCCTCCATACCCAACCTAAGGGGAGGTGGGTCTGAGGTTTTTTGTTCATTTGCTTGTTATTTAACCAGAGAGTGGCTGTGAGAACTGCCAGCCAAAATCACTGTGTACTCACTGGCCCTGGGTGGCTAGAGTATTCCATATCCCTTATCTCATGTGCTTTATGAAACAGGCTAAACAGAAGCCAGTTTTCCGGATAGCCCCTGAAAAAACTGGGATACTCGATACCCAGAAAGAGGTTTAAAGCTGGGGGAGAGAAGGTTGTCCTAATTATATGGTGCTGTGTGAGGCATAGGGATCATAGCAAAAAAGTATCTCAAATTTTCTTAGTTGCTTTAATGTGCATGGTTTCTTGCTAACTGGGGATGCAGGGGCATCTTAGCTCATTTCTGTATTTCATGCAAAGGGAATCCATCCATGAATTATTGTTGAATCTGTGTGTTAGTTAGGGGGAAGAAAGGTTCAGGGCTTCTTATTCTGTCATCTTGCTAATGCTATTCCCACTGGAAAGTATGCTTTTAAATAACCCTAAAGCACAGACATAATAAAGAAAAATCAGAAAATATACTTACATGAATAATTATGAAAGTATACTTATACCTATTAAATTGATTTAATAATCTACTAAGTCTCTAGGCCTGTAGTTTTTCCTACCACTGGTGAATTCTGTCAAATGGAATCAATTTTTACCAATTCTGCACAAATTGTTTCATAAAATAAAGCTGTATTTATAAGCTTACATTACTGGTTCTTTGAGTGATTAATGGAATGGAAAAAAATGAAAAGACACATTCATTTTTCTCCTTTCTTGAGGCTAGTATTGGTGTAGAATGCTAACAAAAGTTATAAGAGTAATGGAACCCAAACAGAGACTAATAGAAAAATAAGCAAAGAATTATACCTAAACTGACAACATCCAATACAAACACACTATACAAAGACGCATATGCAGGTTTGGTGATGGTCTCAGAAACGTAAAAGACAATAAGAACTCTTCCTCTCCTCTGCACTGAATATGATATAGGACGGGGACTCATATAAAGAAATAACTGATTAACTAGAACATACTAGTTTTTAACGATGATAAGATGGTTTTGTACATTTTCCTCCTTAGTAGCATAATAACTGGAAATTTGGTAAGATAATATTCATCCATATAATCATTAACTGATTCAATGAACGTATACTGGGCACCTGCTTCATTCCTGTCAGTGTCGTACATATTAGGAATACAGAGGTGAGCAAAACAAAGTCCTGCTGTCATGCAACTTACATTTCAGTAGGAGGGTATTGTCCTAATCAAATCTTCAATTTGAACTGGACGTCCAAGAAAGAATTTTGAACAGTATTTGACCACTACATTTGAGCATTCTATTTTTTTGCCCAAATGGATGATGGATGCAATTTTCTTATTTATTCATTTTGAAGCATATTTAATGCTAAATAAAAAGTTGTATTTGAAAATTTTAAGTAGCTTAATAAGTTTTATAAGCTTTTAGTCCAGCATACTTAGGTAATATTATACAAAGAATCCAGAATCTAAACATTTTTACTCAATCCAAAGTCTCATAATCTTAAACTTATTATCTATGTATTCTTTTTATGTAAACTGAATGTCTGGAAATTTGGACTCATTCTAAATGTCCTATGCATTATTTCTGACCTTCCTTATCTGACATGAATGTTATAAAGTTATCTGTAATGTTTGCTGATTACACTGCCATCCAAACAGCCAAATACATAACACATTCTATTTGATGTTAGATTATTCTTTGGTTACCAATTATTAAGTTCTCATAAATTTATCAATAGGAGAAACGAGGTGGGGAGAATCATGCAATATTTTCCCAGTTGTCTTTTTGAAATAACTGAAGTATAAAGTTCTTTAGGAGTTGGGAAATAGAGTATTATAACCAGGGACAATGTTGATGAGAATACTTGCATTTAGTAAACATGGCTATTTTTAAGAAGTTAGTGATTCTAAGTTGAAGACTGACGGGGAAAAGAACATTCTGAGCCAGCAATAGAAATCTGTCTCCTCTTTTTTTCTTCTCAGGCTTTCATTTCTCAAATAGAAGATCAAAAATTTCAAAGTCAAAAGGAGAGTTTCTGAATTCTATATATGTAATCATATATCAATGCATCGTAGTTCTTTGAAAACCTGTAATCATGAATTCCATATAATTTGGAGAATACTGGGAAATTATTGCAGTAAGAACATTTGATTAATGGTTTTATTATTCATCGATTAATATGTGAAAAGAACTTGTAAGAAGTAGATTTTAGTCTAGTAAAATTGAATGTATGCAATCCTGGGAAAACATTCTTGGTGGTAAAAATGGTTAATAACCTATTACCTTAAATGAAAAGACACTTATCAAGAAAATGTATATTGATAATAATGAAGATAAAATTTAATATCTCTTAGAATATTTTTCTTGACAAATTCCTAAGGCAACATTACGACTTATTATGTTATACAACACTACTGGTCTTCAGTTGATTAGCCTACAATTGTCAGATATAATTTTACATTGATATTTCCACAGGCTGCTTTGTCATGGATAAAAACATTGTGTAAGTTTTGGCAACAAATGTCGTGTAAATGACAAAACACTGGGATATTCTCAAGGAGTCCAGCTGGTTCTCTCTTAAAAGGACTCGCAGGGCATTATTATTATTATTATTATTATTATTTTGAGACTGAGTCTCATTGTCTTGCCTGGGCTAGAGTGCCGTGGCTTCAGCCTAGCTCACAGCAACCTCAAACTCCTGGGCTCAAGCAATCCTTCTGCCTCAGCCTCCCGCATAGCTGGGACTACAGGCATGTGCCACCATGCCCGGCTGATTTTTTTTCTATATATTTTTAGTTGTCCGATTAATTTATTTCTATTTTTAGTAGAGACAGGGTCTCACTCTTGCTCAGGCTGGTCTCGAACTCCTGAGCTCAAGCAATCCACCCTCCTCGGCCTCCCAGAGTGCTAGGATTATAGACGTGAGCCACCGCGCCCGGCCCCACGGCAATATTAACTTGGTAAATTTGACACAGTCTATGAATGCCAAACTTTTTATTTTTACAGGATCTAAATGCTGATTTCCTGACACACATTAAGTCATCTCCCAGAGAATGACTACATTAGCCTTATGTATTAAATAGAGATTTTTTTGATGAATGTTTGATCTAAATGAAAGCCCCCTCCCCCACCTTTTCATGATCATTCATCTAAATTAAGAGACTTGACCCTCTTTAAGGCTGAAAGGACAGAAGTCTCCCTATATTTAGATCAATAGTGTGGTTATTACACACATAATGGAAAGATGAGGGAATTGAACTCTTTGCTATATATTAAAATTATTTGGTTTCTATTTCAGCCTTTATCAATATCATCTGAAATCAGCATTTTTGCATTCTGTATATTGTTACCAACTCCCACAGTCTGATATAAATTATACATTCATTCAATAATCATTTGTTGAACAGAATATCAAACTTCTCTCTTCACACATTCTATTCTATTTTTGTAGAACATGCTTTATCCTGTCTAGGATAAGTTTTATTTTTGGGAATAAATCATGCATGCCCTTCGGTTCTCAACTTAAATTGCATTCTATCAAGGAGTTCTTTCCTGGCCTATGTATAGCTTTATTCCTCCATATTAAGTACTAATTTTGTACCAATATGTATCTTATAACACTCACTACAAGTTGGTGTAAGAAAGAGTCAAGTTGTCTGTTTTCTGATTAGAGTATAAATACAATAGGAACAATTTCTTTCATTCTGTAAATCCAAACCCCACATTGAGTAATGATTCAATACATAATTGTGGAGTGATAAATATGTTTTAAGAGTTATCCAATAATTGCAAATTTAGTTGTAGGGTCTATAACAGAATTCTTTCCACGTTCCTGGCCCTAACTTGTTTTAACCAAACATTCTGTCATTTATTTAATTTATTATGCTCCTCCCGCTTCATGCAAAATTAAATAGGTTGTAAACTATTCATATGTTTTGAATAGTTTGACACAAAATTTCATACTTAAAGCAATTTCATATGCTTGAAATTTTGACACAAATGCAAAATATCAAGCTTAAGAAATTTGTGATATGATGCGGTAAATTAACATTATTTATGGATATAATGATCATTTGGTTTATGTTAAACTTGCTAATTTTACTTGAACTATCATAATGTAGATATGTTTACCAGGTATTTAATCAACTGAATCTTCTTCGAAAATTTTTTTTTGTAAATCCAAATGAGTCAAAGATATTAAGTCCAAAAATTGGTTTTCGGAATTTTTTTCTTAATTACTGTAATTTTTCTTGTTTTAACTTATGTAAAATTACATTTTAAATTTTGGGCATGGAGTGGGAAGAGAACTCAACAGAATGTACAGCTAAAGTCCATTAACCTAAAACTGGATCTGACAGCAGAAACCATTAGCAATTTTCTTTTAAGAACCTCACTATTTTTGCAGTATATTGCTAAGTTCTCCTAAGATATAAATTCTTGCATTCTCTAGCGAGTAGCTGGCTTCTATGGTTTTGTTTTAATAGGTTTTTCAGAATAAGTAGATAGAAGAAAACAGTGGGTAGATAGAGAGGGTCAAAACAGTACATATTTGTTTTGTTTAAAATAGATTTTACAGTGGCAAATAACACAGAATAAGGAACAAAAAGGAATAACCTCTGTAATGTCTTTATATAGCTGTACCAGATTCTGTTTAATTATTAAAGTTCTTTATAATATTATGATGAAAATAAAAGATGATGTCAGCTTGATGTCATAATAGACTAACCTTTTGGACTATCCCACCAGCCATAAACAATTCAAATATTGATAAATATATAAAAACAACTGCTTTTATGTTGTGTAACATAATAGGAAACAAAGAACTATCAATTCTGTGGGATGGAAAAAATATGAGATGAAACATAATTGTTCACCTTTCCTCCTATAGACCTTACAATGTTGCAGTGCAGGAAGTTGAAGTTCAGGAATATCATGCTGTTCCCACTGAGATGAGGAAGCAGATACCAGATTTGGGGATGCCGAAGTTGCTAGACTTTGTCAGGCAGAGTACTGAAGAAGAGAAGGTCCAGAAATCTATACAGATTTTTTTTTTTCACCATTTGTCCAAATAATAACCTGTCATGCACAGGACAAGACCCTGCAAGTTCTGAATGGCAAACGGTATAGGAGAGGTGTGGGCCGAACAGATATAGAAGTTACAAAATTCTGGGAGCTCTTCAGTTTTCAGAGTCAGCATGAAGTGATATTGCTGACCTTTCTGGCATTCAGTTGAGACCTCATAAAGGAGAACTCCACTAGATCTGAATTAACAAAGATTAAAACCTAACTTTAAAACATTTGTTTTTGATTAAGATGCAGAAACTTTCAAGAAAACATTGTCCAAACTCTAATGACAAAAAAAAAAACTGATAATCTATAAAATCATAATTTTTCTTAGCCTCTTCATAGAGCTGAGGTTGCAAGGCAACTTGGTAAACTAAATTCCCAAAGGTCACAAGGTCTTGAGAGAAAAGATGGAAACTATAACATAGCGAAACATAAATGCTAAAAATAACATGTATGATATCAGAGGTGAAGAACTTTTCAATGAGTTTATGACCAGACCAGATACAGGAAAAAATGATGTAATTTAATTATAAGTTAATAGAAATGGTCAAAATGAACACAGAAAAGAGAAAATCAGTTAGAAATATATAATGAAGGACACAGGAGCCTTAAGAAGTAATAATACTATGATGCACATGTAATTGGAATCTTAGGAGGAAAACAGAAAAAGAACAAGGAAGAAGTTGTATTTGAAAAAAAGAATGGCTAATTATTTTCCCAAATTACTGAACCACAGATTCATAAAACTGAGAAAACCTAAAAAAACAATAAATACAAAGACATAATACATTTAGGTCCATCATAGTCAAACTGATGAAAATCAAGGGGAAAAAAAAGGAAGAAAATACCTTGAAATTAATCAAGGAAAAATAATAACAATCACAATAGAATTTTTGTCATAAATAATAGTAGTCAAAAGAGAATGCAACAATATCTTTCACATATTAAAACAAACACACAAACTGGTAACTCAGAATCCTATAGCCAAAGAAGCTATTTCAAAAATTTAGGTAAAATACTTTTTAAAATAAAATAAAAAAGATGAGAGAATTCATTGTCAGTAGACCTGTCCTATAAGAAATATTTTTAAAAAATAAAAAGGGTTTTCAGGCATATGAAGTACGTTACCAGATGGATACTTGGATATACACAAAGAAATGAAGGACACTGAAGGTAAATGTAAGTTTTTTCCCATATTTTCAATAATTGAAAAAATGAGTCTATACAAAAAAATATGTTGTGAGGCTTATAACATCTATATAGATAAAATTGTTTGGCTGACTACCATTGCACAAAATTGGAGAGAGAAAATAGGAATATACTATTGCAATAAAATTATATAATACTATTAGAAGGCAAATTGTGATAAGTTAAGCAGATACTGTAAATCTTAGTACAATGACTAAATAAAATAGGATGCAGGTAAAAACAATAAAATAAGACTGAAGATAAAGTGGAATCATAAAAAAAATTCAACTAATGTAAATGAAAACAGGCAAAGGATTAAGGGAGAAGAACCAAGAACATATAAGAAAATAAAATAACAAGAGCAAGATAGATTTAATTCTATACACAGCAGCAAATTATATTAAAAGTAAGCAGTCTAATGACTCCCATTGAAGGATTAAAGAAACAAGGCCACATCCTATACTGCCTAATATGAGATCCACTTCAAATAAAAATTAAAAAGATGGTTAAAGATGAACAGATAAAATATTACATACCATAAAAATTCTCATGAAAAGCAAGCTTGAGACCATGTTTATATTAGACAAGAAGACTTAGTAAAAAGCATCATTATCATGAATAAAAATGAAGATTTGCCAATAAATTCTGACATTTAAGAAATAAATCATATTAATTTTCACCAACTGTTTGAGAAAGTAAGAGGAAATACTTTTCAAATTGTTTTATGAGAACATTATATTTATATGAAAAGGTTACTATGATGTTAAAAGAAATAAAATAAAGGACAAATGCAAATAATAAGCATTAATCCAAAAACACACAATAAAATATTAGCAAATAAATCCAGTAATATATACAATTATAATATGGAGTTTATCCCCCCAATAGAAGATGAGTTTGACATCCTAAAATAAATCAATGTAATCTATGCCATGTATTCATTAAAAGGTAAAAGTTAAATGCTCATGAAAAGATGCAGAGAAACACTTAATAAAATTCAACACCTTCTGATGATTAAAAACTTCCTCTAAACTAGAAATAATAAGGAACTTTCTCAAACAAATAAAATGCATTTACAAAAAATCCAAAGGTAGTAATATTGTGGCAGACAAACCTTATGATGAACCTCACTGATCCTCACTTGTTGGTGCGTATGGCTTTGTGTAACACCCTTTTACTGAGTGTGGTGGAATGTGAGACTTTCTTATAACCCATAGAACATGGCAAAGGTGATGTCACTCCCATCTCAGTATGTTGCATAATATACCAAGTTATCATTCTGGAGTCAAAGACTGGCCTTACATGCTTGAGGAGATAAGCAGACACAATTGAGAAGCCCACTTGGGTTCAGGTTGCCTTTAGGACCTGAAGATGGCCTCCAGCCAACAGCCAACAAAACGCTGGAGCCCCCAGTCACATATTCACAAAGAAATGAATTCTGTCAACAAATTGAATGAACTTGGAAGTAGATTTTTCCCCAGTGGTGACTCCAGATGTGAATACAGCAGGCCTGATGACTTGAGTTCCTGCACAGAGGACCCCTTACCTGACCAGCAGAAGCCATAAGACAACAAAAGTGTACTGATTTAATGTGATGAGCTGTTGTTATTAATAATTTGTTATGCAAGAATAGAAAACTAATAAAATCATGATTAATTGTGAGAAGACAACCATATCCCCCTAAGACTCAGCACATAGCAAGTATGTATAGGTCCTAAACATTGCGAACAGCTAGTAAAAGAAATAGAAACCATACATAGAGGAAAAAATGAAATAAAACAGTTTTTATTTATATAGAACATGATTATACATGTATAGAATACAAGGTAATCAAGTTTTATCATTTAAATTTCTATTAGAACCTGTGTTATATTGTAGTCAATGGGAATTTCTTAGTTTCACTCTGAATAACTAAACATGCTCATTAAGCAAAGTTGCTTTAAATTAAAAGCATATTTTTTAACAAAAAAATAACTCACTAAGGAGTAACATGCATACTCCGCATTTTAAAATATTTGTGATTTCATTAGTTCATGTAATTATTGGGCTTAGATAATTTCAAAAACAAAGAGCTTTTGAGAAATCGAGATATATCATTTATTTTTGCATTTAGGATTGCTGCATGAGTCAAATAAAATAATATAGATTTCAATGAAGCACATATATATGTTAAGGATCTTTATAAGATAAAGATCTGAATTTAACTTTATTCTTAAGAAATTTTAAGTTTTGGACTCAGTTTAAAGTTCAACCAAATGATTCATCCATTCTGAAAAGTAATTGGAAATCTCCAACCGAGAAACCCATAAGAGCCTACGAGGAAGTATCTAACATTTCTGCTGGAGGGATGGCCAGAAATATGAGGAAACAATTTCAGTTCTAACATCTTGCTATTTTGAGTTCTTTTTAAAATCTGACTGTCACCATTTCTAGTCTTGATTTCCTTTGATTCTTGTGAACATGCTAATTTTCAGTTGTCGGATTTTCTTCAAATCTCATCTTACTCTGCTTTGTCACCAAGTATAATGATAGAATTGTTAAAAAATGGATAATAATAATGATAATTAAACTAATCTTAAATAATTTAAATCTGTTGTTCCTTTTTCTCATGCTTTTCTTGTGATACATATCTTAAAAAGTAACCAAAATAATTGATAACAAAGGTCACAAAGTTATAAAATCAACTAAATTAAAAACCAACCACTAAACGATCAAGAGCAAATGCTGTAATTGTCAATGTGTTCTATGAATTGCAGGATGATATTTATTTTGAAAGATTAATATGCACATTTTATTGTTAGTGTCCTAATTAAATTTTGCATATATGATTCATTATTCATTTGCCTATAGCCATCAAAAATAAATATTTATTTCTTTTTTGCTGATCACTGTCACAAGTTCCCTTCCACCTCCCCCCCAAAAAATTAATATAGGAGGTTCACATGCATAAATAGATAAGGAAGAATATTTACTTTTCCTAAAAACTTTACTTTTTAGCAAACTTCAACCAAGATGTCTTTTGTAATCTATTTTGTGCTTTGCATCCAAAATGCACACTGAAATGAGATTCATTTTTCATTATATCATTGTCATTTCAGAGCATAAAAATGCAGAATTAACATTACCATTAGTTCCATAAAATACTTTCTTGAGATTAAAAGTCAGCAAATTATTGTAAACAACATGATTTAATTCATTGGCAGTGATATTTTTGGCAACTCTGTCAGTGTTAGAATTATGTTAGAATTATTATTTTTTATTAGAAGATTTGATGTAAGTGATGTAAGAAAACAACTGTGAAATTATAATCTGCATAACATAATAATGAAGCAGTTATTTTTTCTGTTTTCGTGTATATTTGGGAATAGAAAAAAATTTAACTTCCAGTCATACTTCATATGTTTTTCTTACTAACTAGGAATACTAAATATTTATTTGTGATAGCAAAACAAGTCAAGAACAAATATAATCCAGGGATTTATAAAAGGAAATCTGGTGGAATAATAAAGTACAGTTTTTGTATAGGAACTCAATTGCTGTCTGAGTAAACTTTCTAGATATGTAACATTCTGTCCTTTGATATCTTTTAGCACTGAATGTTTTGGTTTTGATATTTAATAGACTATTAACTAGAATTATCCTCTGAAATGTGCAGGTCATGTGTTTTCAAGAGCTCTCTAATGTAATTTTAATTCTTCCAAGTTACAATGGTAATAAAATCTTATAACCCATAAGATAGCACATGTGAAGTGTCAAAAATATAATTAAAAGGTGAAGATACCAAAAAATAACAAAGTGCTCTTGTAGAAATGGAATAATATTTCAATATTTAAATTTTAAATATTTTCATTATTAAGAGAACTACCTAGGAACAAATGGAAACACATATGTTTTATATTTTATATTATATAGAAATAATGAATTCTAAACATTTAAGGTGAAGATCATTTTATATTTTATCTACTAGTTTTAATACACATAAGCACAATTTCTATTAATGACATCAATCAAAATATTTTTACACTTCAGAGTTTTTTGGGGAAAATACATTTTGTATAGAAAGTTCACTTGAAAATAAAATCATCAAAAATTATACCAATATTTATTGAATTCATACAATGAAAAAGAAGAAAGACTTTTTCCATGCTGTACAGCACTTCAAATCTACCTGAGGAGATGCACAAGGAAATAAGGCAGAACAAAACAGAATTGAATGTATCCTTTGCCATGAGGATTAGTCTTTCCAGAAAGTGAGAAATATGGAGTCTGAAATATTGTCAGAGACATCCCGCCACTCATAGTCCTTTCTCCCTCCAGCAGAGAACATGACTAGTTGTTTCTTAGAACCTAGTATTTGTCACCGTTCTCTACGAAAGGAAGTCCATAGATTATCGCTGTAAATTCTTCTAGAAAAATAATATAATTTTGAGCATAAAAGTGCAGTATTAAGTCAATAATTAAGCTTTCCAATTTAAGATTTACCTTGCTCACATAAGGGCATCAGCATCTGGCTGCTGAGCTACTTCACTGCATCACATGCAGCTACTTCTGCTCTTATGGTCCCCTCATGTTCAATAAGATTTTTTAAACTTGGCTAATTAAATTGGAAATGTTATGTACCTCTCGTGTGTGTGTGCATTTTTGAGTGTTCAGTTTCACTCAATGCTTATCCCATCTGAAATGTTATAATCACAGAATATGGAAAGAAGCTCAGGAAAGAAGGAAAAAAATCTGATGGAATAACTCGAACATTTATTCTGAAACCTATGAATTGTTAATGTTCCTATAGATATTGCAGTCTTTACAATCACCCTTGAAAATATAAGAATGAAAAAGCATATTATAGATTGTCCTGGGTATCAGATGTTCTCCAATTTGAACCCAGTATGGAAAAGAAATGTTATTGTTTCTTGATTTTCAGGATAGCCACTTCAAAAATGCAATAACCTCCTTCTTTGTTTTTTATTACAAAGACAAGAAGAGCGAAAATGACTCAGTGTTACTTCAATCTTTGTCTAGATGGAATTACTGTTGGGACCCTTAGAAAAATTAAGACCTCTGAACCAACAGAACACAAACTTGAGGGATAAGAAATAGAAATTTTTCAAATGGACTATAAGGGATATGTGAAGTAACACACTTTCATTTTTATTTTTTTGGTTCTTACAATGGACTGAATAATGGCAGCCCCAAGATACATGTCCATAGTCTAACCTCCAGAACCTATAAATGTGATGTTAATTAGAAAAAGGGTCCTTGAAGATGTGATCAATTCAAGAACCTCAAGATCCTCAAGATCATCCTGAACTATCAAGATGGGCCCTAAATCCAATGCCAAATGTTCTTTAAGAGACTCAGAGGAGAAACATAGGAAGGAAAAGAAGCAATGTGACCAAGGTATAGATTAGAGGAATGCCAGGAGGCGCTAGAAGATGGAAGAGGCTAGGAAAGGCTCCCCAGCGCATCTAGGGGGAGTGTGGCTCTACTGATATCTTAATTTTGGACTTCTAGCCTTCAGAACTGTGAAAGAATAAATATTTATTGTTTAAGTCACCCCGGATGTGGTAATTTTTTGTAACATCTCCAGGAAACTAATTTAGTTCTCATTCATATGTACTTTTTCCTTGGATGAATATTTCTATTGTTTAGTACTTCAAAAAACATGCAACATTTTGTATAATAGTATAAACTGCAAAGCATTGTTAAAAACCTGGTGCCATAAAAGAAACAATCCACCATAATATCAGGCCACTTGCTTCTAAGTCAAGAGATGCATTGTAAATCCAGTGACTTTTATGAACATGAGCCCATTTTCCTTTAAAAAAAAGTATAAAGGAGGAATGGAAGTATGCTGTAATCGGGCTCTTAAACCACATGTAGAGTTGTCTAATGCTACTTGAATATAGAATGTAATCAGTTAGAAATACAAACTATAACGGAGCTACTAACATAGCACAAGGTTACAGTAAATAAACCAATAAAGGATATAAAATGTAATATAAAAATTACCTAATTTATCCATGCCAGGCATGGTGGCTCATGCCTGTAATCTCAGCACATTGGGAGGCCAAGGTAGGAGTATTACTTGAGGCCAGGAGTATGAAACCAGCTTGGGCAACATAGTGAGGCCCCATCTATATAAAAAATTTTAAAAAAAGAAAAACATTAGCCAAGTGTGGTGGTGCATACCTTTAGCCTTAGCTAGTCAAGAAGCTGGGGCAGGAGGTTCACTTGAGCCCTGGAGTTTGAGATTACAGTGAGCTGTGATCATGCCACTGTGTTCAAGCCATGATGACAGAGTAAGACTCTGTACTCAAAAAAAAAAAAAAAAAAAAAAAAAAAAAAAAAAAAAAAAAAAAAAAAAAAAAAAAAAATCCAAAAAACAAATTTATTCAAAAGAAGGCAAAAAAAGACAAAATGTGGATCAAAGAAGAATTAAGATAAATAAAAAATAAATAACATTTAAATTCATCAATATTAATATTCACATTAAATGTATATGGTCAAAACACCTAAATTAAATGGCAGAGATGATTGGATTGGATTAAAACAAGCAAAATCCAAGTACATAAGTCCTACATGAAAGCACTTTATGCATAAAGAAAAAATAGATTAAAATTAAAATATAGAAAATGATACATCATGCTTACATTAATCAAAAGAAAAATGGAATGTTATTGATAATAAAAAATAAGAATTAACAGCAAAAAATAATATTGTGTATAAAAGGACTATTTCATAATGATTAAGGAGTCAATTAACCAATCAGATTTATGCACCTCAATGCAGATCATCAGAAGACATAAAGCAAAATCTGGTAGATCTTTCAGATCTACTAATAATGGAAAATTTCACAATTATACCCAAAGATTTTAACTCTTACAGAAATGTTAGACATACAGAATACTTAAAGATACTATAATCTTTTTTCTGAAACTCCATACTCATAAAAAATTAAAAAACAAAAGATACTATAATGTAAATTAATCTAATTCATCCAGCAATAGTAGAACACACATTTTTTTTAAGACGATGTGGAAAATTTACCAAGATGGACTATATTTTTATGGACCACAAAATAAGTCTGAATATATTTAAAATGATTCAAGTCATAAGTGAATAGTCTCTGACAAAAATAGAATTAAATTGGAAATCAGTAACAGAACAGAAACTGGGAAATCCCCAAGTATTAAAAGCCTAAATATACTTTTAAATAACTCACAAGTGAAAGAAGAAATCAAAGGGAAGCTAAGAAAGAATTTCTGAACTGAATGACAATGAAAATACCACATATCATAAATTGTGGACTGCAGCTGAAGAAGTTTAGTGGAAATTTATAACACTAAATGCCTATATTGGAAAAGAAGGGATATCAAACTAATAACCGCAGCTTCCACCTTAAGAACAATAAAAATATGATAAAATAGGGCTCTGAGTGAGCAGAAGAAAGAAAATAATAAAGATCAGACTGGAAATCAGTCAAATAGATGACAAAAAATAGAGAAGAGGAACTAAATCCCAAAACATATTCTTTTTGAAGATCAATATAATGTATAAACTTCTCTCTAGAATAATCAGGAAAAATACAGAAGACACAGATTACCAAAATCAGGAATGAGAGATGGCTTATCATCAGAGATCCTTCATAAATTAACATTGTTGTAAGTTAATATTATGAATAACTTTGTGCCAACAAATCAGACCACATAGATCAAATTAAAAAACTACAAGAACTACATGATTTGTCAGAACTCACTCAAGAAAATATTGAAAATATGAATAGACACATAAGTAGTAACGAAAATTAATTAGTAATAACAAATCTTTTTATAAATATAGTTCTAGCCCAGATTGTATCACTGGTGAATTTTATTAAACACTGAAAAAGGAACAATACCGTTTGCACACAAACTCTTTCAGAAAATAGAGGGTAAAAATTACTAACCTAATCTATGAAGCCAGAATTGAAATGACATCAAAGCAAGATAGAGACTTCATAAGTAAAAAGAACTAAACACCAATATTCTCATCAAAAGATGCAACATCATTGATAAAATATTAGCAAATTGAATCTGGACACATATACAAAGGATTATACACCGTAAGCAATTGGGAATATCCCAGGAATCATTTTGTCCTAGGAATATAAAGATGATTTAAAATTGAAAGAAAAATAATGCAATATACCCCATTAATAGAATAAAGGAAAAAAACTACAAGATTTCTAAAACAAATTAATAAAAATTGTCTAACAAAACTTTTTACCCATTATGATAAAAATTTCTCAGCAAACTAGAAATGGAAAGGAATTTTCAACTTGAGAAGCATCCACAAAAATGCTAAAGCAAATATGATACTTAAAGGTTAAGCACTGAATGCTTTCCCCTACGATCAAGAGAATAAGCAAAGATGTATTAAGCTCATCACTTCTATTCAGTATTTTAGTGGGGGTTCTACTCAGTGAGATAATGTAAAAAAGAAATTAAATGTATTCAGTATTCAAATAAAAGAAAACTCATTTTATTGTCTTATGGCATGACCATGAATTAAGAAAGTCTCTAGAACTAATCTAGAAAACAAAAACAAACACAAAAAATAATAGACTGATAAGTGAATATAACAATGTAGAGGATACACAATCAATAAAAAAATTGAAATTCTATATAGTAAAAAAATCTGAAAATGAAATTGAGAAAACAATTCCATTAAAAAACAAAAACAAACAAACAAACAAACCCAAGAAAAGTAGCATTATATTTAAAAGTAAAGAAGTTCAAGATCTGTACAACAAAAACTTTAATATAAATGTTAAAGTCTGAGGGGGGAAAAAAAGAAGGTCAAAATAAATGGATTATAACGCAGTCCCCAACCTTTTTGGTACCAGGGACTGGTCTCATGGAAGAAAATTTTTCCACCGACCGGCAGGGTTGGGGTTGGGGGTAGAACTCAGGTGGTGACGGGAGCGATGGGGAATGGCTGTAAATACACATGAAGCTTCAGCTCGCCCGCAGCTCACCTCCCGCTCTGCATCCCCCATTCCTGTTTCATGAAACACGGGTTTTCCACAGCGGGAAGAGGGGCGGCAGAGCCTTGAGGCCCAGTCCCTAACAGTCCACGGTACCGGTCTGCGGCCCCGAAGTTGGAGACCACAGGATGAGAAGACTAAATATTTTTAAGATACAATTTTCCCTAAATCAGTCTATAAATTCAACACGAATTTTATCAAAATCTCAGATGACTCATTGTAGAAATCAACAATGTGAACATAAAATTAATATGGAAATTCAGAGGAACTGGAATAGTAACATAATTTTGAAAAAGAAAAAAGTTGGAGAACATACTACCTGATTTCAAAATTAATAAAAAGTCACAGTAATTCATACACACACACACACACACACACACACACACACACACACACACACATATATAAATATATATATAATAAAACAGTATAGCAAGTCCAAAAGTAGAACTATGGTCAATTAATTTTTACATTATGGTACCAAGGCAATTTTTAAATTAATGATGCTGAAACAGTTGAATATCTATATGTAAAAAATAAAGTTTGACTCTTGCCTCATATTGTTCACAAAAAAATAGTCCTAAAAAATAACATTACAAAACTTCTAGGAGAAAGTATTTCAGAAAATGCTTGTAAACTTGGGTTAGGCAAAGTGTTACCAAATACAACACAAAGACTTTATAAACAAAAAAAACCATCAGATTTCATTAAAATATTTTCCCTTCAGAACATATCATTAAGTACATAGAAAGATAAGGCACAGGTTGGTAGAAAATATTTTCAAATCATATATCCAATAGAGAACTTGTATCCAAAATATATAAAGAACATTTCAACTGAATAATGAGAAGAAAAAGAAAGAACCCTTAAAATTAGCAAAAATTTAAATAAATAGTTCACCAAAGAAGACATAAAGATGTCTAATAAGCACATTAAAAGATGCTTAAAACCATACATCATTAGGGAAATATAAGCTGAAATGTGAGCACTAGACATGGCATAGTATAAAAAGCAAATCACCCTAACTTACGTTGAGAATATGAAGCAACTGGAAGCCTTGTACGTTGCTGGTGGGGATATAAATGCACAGCCACTTCGGAAAACCTTCTGGCAGTTTTTAAAAAAGCTAGCCACAAATTTACCATAGACCCAAGAATTTCAGTTCTAGGTACTTATTCCAGGGAAATAAAAACATATGTGTACAGAAAGTCATGTTCATGAATATTCTTAGATGAATTATTCATAATAGCAAAATACTGGAAACAGAACATATGCCCATCTACTGGTGAATATGTAAACAAAACGTGACACATACACATTTTAATAGGTTAATATTCAGTAATGATAAACAATGAACTATCTTCATACACAACATGAATGAATCACAAAACATTACATTAAATAAAAGAAAAACAGAATAATTCTTATTCTGTGATTCTTTTTATATGTAATTTTTAGGAAATGCAAAATTATAGATTCAGAAATCAGATCAGTGCTTATCTGTGTCTCAGGATGGGAGTGATATTTGATAAAGGGAACAAAGAAAAATTCTCAGGATCATGGAAGCACTCAGATGCTTGATTATGCTGATTATTTTTCAACTGTAATAATTTACTAAAATCACATAAGCATACATTTGCAATATTGGATTTTATGACATATAAACGATATCTTAGTAGAGTTATTTTTGTTTACCTATTGTTCTGGCACAAACATACGAAGAAGTTGGGAGTAGCTGTTCCCATTTTTACAAGAAAAATGCAGAATGAACTAAGAATCAATGACATTTTTTTAACATCCATCAAAGAACTGAACTTGTTGGATGAAGCCACTCTCTCAAATCTGGAGGGAAAAAAAAGGCAAATATAAAAATTTTCAGCCAAGGAGTCCACTTGCTCAAGGCTCCTTTGGTGTGTCTCCAGACCATGGCCCTCAAACTTGGCTCAGAATAAATCTCTTTAAATATTGTACAAAGTTTGGCTTCTTTTCCAGTGATAAGATGGCACACAGGTATTGTGCTCAGAAAAGACTCAGGACCCCCCAACCCCCCCCCACCCCAGAACAGTAGCCTGAACTCGGAACCAGGTACCAGCATGGCCCCCATGAGGTCCCCTGACTACAAGCTTCTCTTTGAGTGGAACTGGTAAGTCTTCCTAAGCTCTGGACTTCCTGTTCTTGGTTGATGGCCCTGGTTTGTCCTGAACTGTTGGTTCTTCTCCTAGGAATGTGTTGTTTGGGATCGCAATTTTGATTTGGAGGTGCATTGTAAAGAGTCTTCTCCATTGCCTCCTCCTGCCAAAATTAATCCCAATTTATGCACATTTGTGAAAGAGGAAACCCAACTGTCTTGTTTGTAGATAAATGAAAGACTGAGTTCCTTAGCTCCAAAGCGAAAGGCCATTTTCCTCCTTGCAGCTGAAAGACACCCCTGGGGTCTGAGTGGGAGCTGCTTGGAGCGATTACTCACAGCACAAGTGGTCCTATAGGGAACCCCCCCAACAAAATTAATTAAAAGAAGGCTTATACAGGGAATGCATATAAGAACTGATCACTCAGCATCTTGAGTCCTCTGGAAGGTAGTAGACTCCCGAAGAGAGAAACTGAGACTCATAACAGGGTGGAAATAACTCAGTGGGGAAATACTGTGGAGTCCAACCCACCGTCAGCATACTCTGATCCACGACACTAAACACTAGACTGGAGTTTAGTTGCTTCCTTTCTAGGACTCCAGGGGCTATGGCCAATTTGGGGGCACAAGTTTTTACTAAAGGGAAAATTACATCAAGGAAAATTCAGAGCTGAAATGGTCGACCTGCCACTATAGAGTTAAAATGTCAAGTCTCTCAAGCCCTCTATCTCTCTTTTGATTTCTTTTCTGCCTACACTAAACCTACTAACTTTTTCTACTGATGTTGAGATAAACCCATAGTTTATGGTATCACCGATTGAAGACTATGTGGAGATCTTGAAGCCAGTTGTAGGTAAAATGTAAACATTGAAAACTCATTTTTAAACTGAAGGAAAGAAAAAAGGGTAAAAGGTTTTTAAAAATCCAATTGCCATGAAAACTGCTTTACCTAAAACTTTGATCCACAGGCATAACTAGGTTGCCCTCTCAGGGCAACCAAAGTATAGCCATGTGAACAAGTTCTAGTTTTGTCAGAAGAAATTTGGATCCAGTGGTCTTTTACAAACTGCTGAGTTTGTGTTACTATCTCATGGCTAGAGTTCTGAGGTAAAATGTATTGGAACTTTGTATATATGTGTGTGTGAGTATATGTGTTTAGATATGTTTGTATATGTTGATGTATTATATGTTTGTTCCTACATGGTTCTGGACTGGCTTATAAATAAGGGAGCACTCATAAATTAATTAAACAAACCCAAGTGCTTTTCTAGCTCATGTGAATTTAGTAATCTTTGGTAAATAAACTAGGTTACTTAAAAAAAAGTATTATTGGTAAAGTTAGAATAAAAATGTTTTCATATTGTTAGAATACATTTTTTGCATGGGTTTTACTGGACATTTTTAAGTTCTTAAGGTGACAGGGTTTGACTCCAAGGTTATAAAACTATAATCCCAGCCAAAGACAAAATGATCTGTGTTTGCATGTTTTTGATAAGTAAGGCAAATTTAATATTGTTGGTCTAATAATACTAGCTAAATCTCCTGAGGTATCAAGAAAAATACATATGTGCTTAACTTTTAGGTAAAAATATAGACATGCCTAAACAAAAAATGTGTCAGTAAAAATTAGAATAAATAAAACATCAAATAAATAGAGCACAAAACCAGAAACTTATGGTCAAAGATTTATGAAAATACTTTGGTTTTGGTCTTTTAATGCTAGTTGTAGATATAGTTTCGTCCACTGATTTCAATGTTTGTGGAAAGCTACACATAAAACGTGTTTCCAGCTCACTCTTTCTATCATTGGATATTAAACAGTATTGTTAGGGATTTACAGCTGTCCTGGAAAAGATAGTTGCAAGATATTAAACTGGAAGCTTTAGTTTTCCCTTGATCTTGCCCACTCTTGATTTGCTAGCTGGTTATGTGCACATTATGTTGCTTTAGCAAAGTTTCTGCTTAAGGGAAAAAATCCCTAAACTGCTAAATTTTGTATAGTAATTTATTTTAAGATTAAAAAATGGTTATTAAAATTCAAAGAGAATCTCAAAACAGTTTTACTCTTTGGAAATGGTGCATGTACTTAAGTTTATATCCAAGTTGGAAAACATTTTGAGACTATTTAGATTGTTTTTTAAAATAGCTTAATGTTGATCCTCATGTAAAAGAAAAAAAAAAAGTTACAACTTTGTGTCATTGTTTGAGGTGCTAAGGTTGGTGCTGAATAATTTTTTTAGTTTCCACTTTTGTTG
>RJWJ010004826.1:0-72733 GCA_004363605.1 Indri indri | reverse complement strand
AACCTGCTTTAATGAAATGGTGAATTTTGTATTTTCCTTTAAAATTTTATTAATAAGCAAGTTAATGATATGGCTCATAAGGACTCAATTAGAAAATTTTAACTATTTGAAACTAATTAAAATGAGGAGTCTATGGTGAAATTTTCTGAGTTAAGAAAATCACATGAATTAGTGCCAAACTGGAAATGACTTTGCCATCAAATTAAGTGACTATAAAGAAAGTATCTTTATGAAATTATCTAGTATTTATGAATCCATAGTTGATTAATTACAAAAAGCTATATAAAGTTTTCTGAATAATGCAGGTAAAATACTGTAACATAAAATCAGTGTCTACTCCTACTTTTTAGATAGAATAAAGATTTTCATCTGTATGTGTCCCATTATCAAGTAGCTATTGGGGATATAGGGTGCCAAAATGGGAAGATTTTTAAATTTCAGATTTATTGAAAATTATTTTATTGTGACTTCATTCACTGGAAACTTTATATAGTGATTCTACAGTTTTTTAAAATGCCGGGTGAGAATTATATTAACATTCTAATTTCTAGATCTGATTGAAGATATAGTCTGCTGATTGAATATTTTAGAAGGTAGATTTGGATGACCACCTTACATGTTGTAAAAATCCTTACAATTTACATGTGGAAATACAATTCTTAAAGGCTGAATTAAGAAATTAACATCCCCCCTGTATCAGTTTAGTTTCTATACTCACACACACGCATGCACACACACACACACACACACAAATTGACATACAGAAAAGATACAGTTTGATTTTATAGTTATAGTTGATTTTACATTAAAATTATCATTATTATTTTGATGCTGTTTACTTTTTCCTACTCATGAAATGAGGAAAACAATCGTCTTCTGAATTTATCCTTCTTGCTTAGTTTGAAGAGAAAGGTCTTTTAAAAATATGAAATATCCTGAAGTTTATTTAGTGCAGAGCATAAAAATTATATGTCCGTAGAATCCACGTCTGCTCTTGGCGATTTTTCTCTTGGGTGAATTGGATCCCAGCCACTCCCCCTCCCTCACTCTCTTCTTCCTCACGTCTGCTCCTGCCTTCTATGCCATGTTCTGCCTCCTTGTTTTGATACCCCATTTCACAGATATAGATGTATTTGCTCCTCCTTTCCGCCTTATGCCAATCCCTTGCTTGTTCCTGGAATATCATTTATTGTCTATTGCCCTAACTTGGGGAAATTGTATAATGCATTACTTTCTGGAATAAACTTCCTTTAGGCATCTAAAATTTTCTTCTGCCTCTCTGGTACCTGCTTTGCTTCAGTTGGTGGAACTAATTCTAGGTCTCAGGTTTTCCTAGTTTTCCCTGTATCACTACAGTGAACAAGACCATATCTAAAGGACAGTTGAGGCCAGAGATGATTAGGGTGGGGGCAGGGAGAAAGAAATAGGATCAAGAGCTTTGTTCAGTAGAATTCACTGTTATACGATATGTTTTGTACTGAATTCAGGGTGAGTATATTTTTATTCCCAACAGTCACAAATGCCAAGATATAAGATGGGCTTTTAATTTCCTTGGTCGTTTGTATAGTGTACTAGGGAAACAGTTCTGCTACAGTCTAATGAGGGAACTGGATGGTCTCAGGTGTTTTGGTGAATAACTAATGGAACTATTATTAAGATTTTTGGTTAATCCTAACTGAGAGTCTAGACTAGAAATCCTAAAGCAGATCAGATGTCTATCTATATAGGCTGCTGGAGTTTCATCTCAAGAGGACTGTTGATTTCCAGGATGGGCATAGAATATGAATCTTAAGAGTCATTCCATTTTGTTAGGTCCAGTCCAGACTAGGGTGCATCACAATCCAATAGGAAAGCTGGCATCAGGAAGGACTGGTCAGACTCAACTGTCTTATGATGTGGAGCCCAGTTTGTGTTTAACATTAAAGCAAAAAGCAACTGGTCTTACTTGGACCACTACTTGTCTGGGATATGAATTAACATTACAGAAAAACAGAGCTTCTATGACAAAATATATTTGAGAAATGCCAGGTTAAATAAAAAGTAAACAAAGTCCTTTATTGAAGGACATCTCAGGGACTTTAATATATGAAAGGGCATTGTGAATCTCTTAAAAAGGAATATTTTGTGAAGCATTTTTCAAATGTTTCTGACCAGTGATCCAATTTTCATTCAATAAGCACTGCAAAGAATGAATATTTCGCACTAGTGTAATTTGAGACTTAGATTTAAGGGACACCATTTGATGCAGTGTTCAGTCTGAATGATCATTTGCAAACATGGTCATTTACTAAAATAAATAACATATGTCAACAAATTTAAAAAATGGCCAAATGTCCATACAAATGTTTTCTTATGATTCTAAACTCATAGACTAAAAATAGCATTTCTGCTGAAGTAATTATGCTTTGAATAATTAAAATTCTGAGATTTAGGTCTGCCTATAGCTTTTGGGCTTAATATTTAATGTCACGGTAGAATCTGGCAGTCACAGAGGGATACTGAACCTTCAAGGATAATCTATTTGGTCTCTTTTACTAGATTGTGTGTTGTTGGTATTTGTATCCTTGTTGGCTTCTGGGAATTGGGTTTATTTTCTTGCTGACTTGTGGCAACATATCCATTATTACAGGTATTTTTTTAAAATGTCCTTTTTACAATGTAAGAGAGAGGGGAAATAAAAGACAAGGAGGACAAAACGCTATAACCTATCTGGAAAGAGTTTTCAATTTTTACCAAGCCAGTTCTATGCTCAAAAATGTTGTCAGACTGCTTGCAATATGATAAACTCGGAGTTACCACTATCACCAGCTTACTTCAGATATAATAATTCCCAGAGCAGAGTCTGCTCTTTATGGAATTTTTTGTTTCAGGCTACTTGACCACTGAGTATAGATTATCAAAAATGCAATATTCTTCCTGTTTCTGGGAGGCATCCAGTTATGCTCTTGGATTCTTCTCTGTGTTGAAAACCGCCTTCTCTATCTACCCAAGCATACAGCAGTAATTTGGAGATCTAAGTTTTTAAGGAAACAACGTACGTTTAGATGGTTTAAGAGTGACTGGAGGAACTGAAGGAAAGATGCATTGTGAAAATACATCTTTTTAAATTAGAGCTAAGTTATTGAGTGCTTACTGTGTCAGATACCTTTGTAAATCATTTATGTGTATTAACTCATTTAATCTTCACAACGATTTTATATAAGGAAAGTGTCATTATTCCTGCCTTCCATACAAGAAAACTGCAGTGAAGAGAGGTGAACTAACATTCCGAAGGCCACACAATTGTAAATGAAGGAGCTGAGAGTTGAATGTGAGCAGTCCAGCCTCAGAACCCAGACAATTTGAGAATCACACTGCTTCTCTCAGCAAAAGGGAGGTACTGTTCATTAAAACACACTGGAATGGGCCACAAGGGTGAACAAGATATTATGATGCCAGTTTACATTTTTTAATGATTTGGAGTTTTAACAAGGTGTGTTTTGTGGCTTTGCACACGCCGTACATCTGCTCATACATTTTCAATAATTTTATGTCATGCTGCAGTATAAATCAAATCAAACCGAATCCAGATGAACTAACCTAGTCTAAATTTATCAATTAGTGTGTCAAACTCCCCATATTTTGACCTTTTTTATTAAACTAACTTATATGTTATGTAATGCTATTCTTCGCGAATGTATCACTAAAATCAGCCAGATTTATTCAATGTAACCTATTTCCATGACTTTGTTCATATCCCCATTGGAAAGTCTATTCACATGTTTCATCTGCTTGTCTAACTAAATTCTTCCTTGCAGGACTATTTCACAACTTACTTCTTCCATGAAAATGCTAATCACCTTATATGTTTTCTTGGTCTTTGAACACTTCAGAAATGTTTTACATTTGGAATATATTTTACATAATACTGAATATGACCCTCGAGTGTAATCTCAAGGAAGGTGAGAGTTCACCGGGCAGAAAAGCTGCCTGAGCTCTGGCTGGTGTGGGAGGTACCATGGGTGAGGAACTATAATAGGATAATATGAGGAAGGAGCAAAGTAGGCTTAGAAAATGTGGTAGAATTCAAATGCTAAAGGACAGTATATAACCTGCTACCAAATAAAGAATTGATGCTAAAAATAAGGAACCAATGAAAGATCCCAATAAGTGTGTGACTTTTTGGAAAAATTACTGGCTAATCAACACTACAGCTGTTGACCGAAAGGAGCAATGGCAGTGGACTAGAAGAAAAGGGACATGTTTAGGAAACATTTTATGGTCGATTCAATGTGGGAAAAAAGAAAAGAGAGAATCAAGAATGATTTCTAAGTTTTTGACTTAGGCAACATAATTTATAATAGTGCCATTAAGTGAATGAAAGATTGGGGGGAGTAGGTGTTGGAATCCCCTCACAGAGGACTATTCTAGTCAATGTATCTGCAGGAAGTTAGATGACAATAGGCGATTGTAAGATAGAAGTATATGGCTAAATGGAGAAATCTGTAATGGATATATATACTTGGGATCTTAGCTTATTGGTAATTATTGATTCTAGAGGCCTGAATAAAAACCATCAGGAGAGTATACAGAATAGCAGAGAATTGGATAGATTCTCCTATTCCCCAAATCATTAATGGATACAAGCCCAAATCACTAATGGATTTAATTGTAGCCTTGAATCCATTAAAACAATGCAAGAGTAAGAAAACAAACTAGTGTAGAACTGTTTACATATGTACACTGGCTGTCCTTTTTGATTTGGTATTTGTAAGGAGTGTGTAATCTGGAAAATACATTTATTTAGTTTTAAAATCTTAATTCAATATATACAGTGGATCTGGATTTGCATGTAATTAAAATGAATTTTCTCAAGTGAATTATTTTGAACATAAGCATAATAAATAACCAGAACTAACTAATGTACATTCAAATTGAATTCTTTTATTTTAAATATTCACATTACGGGAATTCATTAGGCCTGAATAGAACATCATTATTTACATATCCAAGGAATAACTTCAGTGCTGAATCAGTGAGGTACTTACACTGAATATAAGAAATATGACTGAAGAAAGAGTTTCTTTTTACACATACAGGCTCAAATATTTTATACATTTATTTCTGCCTTGGAATCTTAGCACAGATTGCTTAAGTCATTATTAATTGCTGAACAAAATTTCACAAAATAATAGCAATCACACCACATATTTATAAGCCGAGAAAGACATCCATGAGCAGGGATCCATGTCGTGATAGCATTTTTCAGGGAAGGAAATTTCAAATGACATCTCCAGTTTAATCTGTGGAAAATGCAAGTTCTCCAAATAGCTGAATATACAGATCTCCTATGGCATCTTGCCTTTCATGGCTTATTAAAATATTTGCTTAGCTGCCATAAAGTATTATGTTATTTACAGGTTGAATCAATGAAGGGAACAATATGGTAGGAAACGAAGAGATCAGATCAACATTAGCTGAATGTCACATACTTGGTAGGTGAAGTTGGCCTTTACATTGCTAGGACCGGCTACTTGTCATTTGAGTTAATGGTTTACTTTCAGAATGTAGCAAGACTCAGTTGCATGATTTTCACTTGGAATAGTAGCTAGAGTTAACTTTTCTTATCATTATACTAACATCACTGAAGCTGTTAAAATTGAACTTGAAGGAACCAATCTATTTCTGTAAATAAATAAATAAATAAATGTATAAATAGGATTCCCACTGTTTTAATAACACAGCAATGAAATTACCTTCCAACAGTGTAAATGCTTATATTGGTGTTTTAAGTCACCGAGAGCTATGTTCTATCCTTAATATATGAGGGTGAATGGCTAATTCCACTGGGAGAGGGGGTGATTGGTCCACACATATTATCTGTTTGGAATTAAGCCCTTTCAAAAGCACAAGTATATTTTCTGAAAAGCAAAAATGGAAAACAAAACAAACCCTTCACAGAATGGAATAATTTTTGTTATTTGCAAAGACTGCTGTAAATTATCAGCATATAAAATCTTCTGCAGCCAAAATTTATATTTTTTATACATTTTTAAAATTATTTAAATTGCTAAATACAAAGGCTAGGTTCACGTTTTTCCCCCTACCAATTATGTTGATTGACTGTCTATACTGCCTGGGTGTTCTACATTATTGCCCAATTTAGTGTTGTGCAGACCTGACTTCAAGTGTTTTTTTCCCCCCTGGCAGTAGTACTGATTTTGGCAGTGTAAAAAGAGATACACCATTCTTGGTAATAGAAAAAGCTGCCAGAATACTGTGTTCATGGAAAGAAACTAGTTAAGATGATTTTTTCACATCTTCATGCTTTGTAATATTAAGTTGCTGTACAGTAAGTTGTATCATTTGCCAACAAATAATTTTATTGCCAAAAATAAACTCCAAGAAGAAAATTTTGGGGTGAAATTTACCACAATATGCTGCAAAGTTAGAAAAAAAGCAAAGCAGCATTGCCTGTTGGCTCATTAGCACTAAGAATAACATTTTCACTTCTGTTTAAAAAGGACTTTTGAAAGGGCATGAATCGTGCATGTGAATTGAGACAAAGCCTCTGTGTGCGTTGGCAGTGTAAGTCCCCCCAAAGCTGCATCATTCACCAGGTGCATGCATTTTTTCACCTAATATAAACACAGCCTTAATATTATCATATAATTTCTAACACATCTCATTTCAAACATGCATTAGCTACTAAAATAAGATTTTAAAGAAAAGCTGATGTTTGATATAAAATAATCATGTTTCTTTAAGTGTGGAAAAATACTCTACAAAAAAATAAGTATAAAAGTGATTTCTGGTCAATGTGTGATTTTTATCTATAAAAATCCAGATGACTAATTAGTGTGCTTAAAACAACCCTATAGGGTCTGCATCGCAATAATACACACACGGAAAGTTAATAGCATTAAACAACTATTAGCACAATGCAATTAAATCCTTATCAGAAATAACATGAACCTATAAACTGTACATTTGGCATTAGGTTTCAAAGTATTTTTAAGAGTTTCCTTAAATATGACAATACAATAGTGCAAAATTACATTACATTAACAAAACTTACAATTATCATCCAAATAGTTTATGGATTACTGACACTTAGAATTCACATATTGGCTAAAATTGGCACATTTTATTTCAGTGTGATAGTTTTCACATTCCTTGAGTGTAAGTCATTTTATTCAAAGTTACACTTGAACCACATAGAAAAGGTATTGGAATATATGTGTCTATATGTGCACTCTTGAGGAAATGAGTCAGGAGGAAGCATGTGAAGTCCGCATTCTTCATTTGTAGAACTTCCTTGCAGCTTTCTTCCTAAGCAACCCTTTAATCAGAGCTCCTAAAGAAATTACCTGTTAACTTCTTTCCTTCCCCTTTGTCATGGCTTGTGGAGCATGGAAGGGAGCAGGAAGAAAACAAGAATGTGTGGCAACTCGTGCCCTGTGCCAGGCTGATTAAATCAGAATTTACAATCAATAAATCAAGACTTATTAGGAGCTTCTTAGGTAATTCTAGTGTACAATTCATCACACTCATTTACAGATGAGAAATCTGTGGCCCAGAAATGCTAGTGAATTACACAGGACACTGTGAAAACTCGGGCTCCAATGCTTAGTTTACTGCTCCTTTTCTTGTTTCTTGTTGACATTTTTCTCCTTTCTGCAGCATTGTGAACTTGAATCTAGATACAAACTTGTTACAGCTCTTTACTTTTTCCACTTAAAACCTACTATACGCACAGGTTGTTCTGGAATCAGGACAAGCCACATTATTACAGTGAAGATGATTAATCTCAATGGTTTCATTCAAGTAACTTTGACCAGTTACATTTCTGCAGGCAAACATTACTTATTATCTTCGTCTGATACATGATTTAATTCTTAGGGACTCTAAAGCAACGCTATTTTTTATATTGTTACAATTACTCCATTAATCCTGATTCCCACAAAACCCAATCTTTGGGGGAAAAAAAGCATCTGAAAAAATACATTGTTTTTGAAGACTGCCATCATGATGATAGCTCCAAAGATTTGCATTTTTATTTAAGGATAAAAAAGGAATCGTTATTTCCACTGTTTTTTTTTCCTATCTCCATTTCCAATGACACATAGCCTGTTAATCTTCCAGAGCAAGGGATTCCATTGATTTGAATGTAGTGCATCTACAGGCTGAAAGGGTTATTTTTCCCTTCTAAGTAAAATCTTGGTCTCAAAATCTTGGTATGATAGTCTTTGTCCTTTGATTAATTATTTTAAAATAGTATATAAAATATTCTAGATAGGTCATCTATTATCTAAAATGCCGACTGCTTCCAGTTTTACATAGACAATCAGATAATCTCCCTTTGCTCAAGGGCACTTGAACAAGAAAACAATTATAAGAAAGTCCTGATCTCATTACAGTCTCTGGAGACATGTATCCACCCTAGATGAGCTCTTCTCCAGCAAGCTCACCTTGGACAAGGATGGCATCTTTAGGATTATCTCATTTGAGGGACTGAAGGTGGCTAATGAGGCCAATCCAAGATTGGAAGATGCGCTGTTTTAACTCTGGCACATATTTCTCACGTAATGAGTAGTCCTGGGTTGTTAATTTAGTCTTTGGATACTGTTTCTGCAGAGCCTGCTTTTCTAGCTCCTGCACCTTCATTAATCAAAATGGAATGCAGCTGTGTGTAAAAAGTTAACACAGTTAACATACCTTTCTGTAGAAATGGCCCTTCAAATTTTTCACATTAAACTTATATTTGTTTTTCACATTGAAATTCCAGCAAGCACTAATTTAACATACTTCACATATGCAACTAATTCAAAATTATTTGGTTGCCAGAGAACTCAGAAAAATAACTTAATTCAATTTTTAAAGTTTTCTAATGTTGTAATTGAAATAATAAACATTTCTTATGTTCTTTAAAGGAACACAGTTAGAAACTACTTAAAAATACTATTTTGAATATTATTCATTTTTTCACACATAAAAATATAAATTTTCCTTAAGTCTACTTTTTTGTTCTAACACAGTACAGCTTAAAAATTGTGCACATAAACAGTTGAGATTATTCATGTCAAAACTTTATATATTATGTAATTAGCAATTAGAATAGTCTTAATCACAATCTGGCTACGAATGATTTCATTTCTGTACCACTAAACAAATACATTCTTGTTTGTCGAATTTATATCCTAACATTTAAAAGTAACTATTAGCGGGGTTTTTTTCTTTTTCAGTTTTGGGAAAAGTAGATGGAGACTGGATTTATTTTCCTAACAAATCATTAGTTCTGTGTCTAAGCTATAGTGGACCAACTGAAGTGATGGATTAAATCAAATTTTTGAATATTTCTAGGCCTCTTGCCTTACCAGAAAATGATCTCTAAGTATCTTCCTGCTATTCCATTCTATGACTTGAGCTATACCAACTGATAATAAGCTAAATTGACTATTAGTTTACTGATTGCTCATAACAAGGAGGGAAAATTAGGCCTGCTTGGGCTCCAATTACTTTAAGAAATGGTGTATGGGTTTAGTAACACAATGTCTATTCCCCACTGCTGCCTGCTCCTCACACCCCTTCCACTGCTCGGTAATTGCAGAAGATGTAAATACGTGCTTCCATACTATATTTATTCATTTCCCTTCTCTTGAAGATTATTCCTTTGGCTTGCCTAAATTTTCAATGATTCTTACAAGCTGCCTACTTAACACCTTCAGAGTTTTAGAACTGAAATTGTGGAAATACTTCTGGCTTCCTCAAAATTGTCTTTTATAAAAATAAAAGATAGTAGCTGAACACTTATTATCCAGTTACTTGAGTATAATTTCATTTGTCCTCACCGAGAAACATATCAGGAATATGTTACCTCTATTTTACGGATGCAAAATCTGAGGCTAAGAGAAGTCGAGTAACTTGAATACAGCTGTTGAATGGAAGAGCTCAGATTGAATTCTAAACTTACGGTCCTCAAAAATCCATGGGCTACAACTGATTGCCATATCTCCACTGCAAATTACCTTTCTACCTATCAGGCAAGGACTTTGGAACCCAGGAAAGTGGTCTTTTAAACACACACAATAGATAAGCAGATCACAGAAGCATAGATCCTAATAATTGTCTAGTTCAGTCTTTCCTGTTGCAAAATATAAACATGCAGTTAGAACCTAGGAAAAGAATGAGAGATATTGTTTCAAGTTATATAACATTTTCTTTTCCTAATAGTTTCTCTAGGCCAAGAACTGCTCATGTCTTTTTTGTGTACTGGTGATTCCTAGAGGTGGCCCCATACTAGTATTACCTGTGGAGCCTTTACGACTGTTTTCCCTCTGGGTTCTTCCTCAAACCAAATAGGTCAGATCTCTGGAAGTGGGACTTGGACATCCACAATTTTAAAACCTCTTCAGATGATTCTAATGTGTATTCAGATTTGAGAATTAATGTTACAAGCCACTCGCAACTTAAACGAATGTCTGTGGACTATAGATAACCTGCTCCAAATCACAAAATTGGTTAGTGAGTTCCATGCTCATGCATAAAATAATTTGGCTTGAAGTAGAGGAACACCTCAAGAAAGTCAATACCTCATATTATTTGAGTAATAGAATACTTCCCATTTAACAAGTGAGGCGAAAACCTCAAAACTGGTGGCCCATCAGAACCATCTGGGGAGATTTTTAAAATAAAGATTTCAGGTCCCATCTCATACCCAGAGACTCAGAGGTTGTGTATTATTAATAATCTTTCAAATGATTCTTATGCAATAATCTAGGAAGTCCCAAAGATATATGTGTGTTTGAGAACCACTGATTTAAGATAGAGTGGTTCACCAAGTATAGCAGGAACAGAATAATATAGCAAATGTATTATGAAAAACATGTTTTTTTATTGATCCAATTTGAAGAGATTCTAATTGCATGGGGCAGGGCCCAGGAATCAGTGTTGTCAATAAATATTTCTGGTAAGTCTAGGTGAGGTGAGCTAGGAACCATGCTTTGAGTAACACTGACAAAGGTGACTGGTGTTGGAGAATTTCTTTTTAACTCAAAATATTTTCAAAGTAAATCAAGTGCATGAACATATATTAACCTTAAGTTTAAAAATAACTAAATTTTCTAAACGTATTCCATCTAGCTTACTCAAACTGTGCTATTTTATTATCAGTTAGGGATTGCCTTGTATGTTTCCCCTGCCTTCCTGAACTTTTTGTATCAATAAATATTTTGGATTATTATAATGACTTTGGACATTATATACAGAAAAATCTAAAATATTTCAAAATAATGCCCAATATATTGTTGGTTTTCTACAGGCAATCAATTTTTTAGTGAGTAGTGAGTTTAAAAAACATAGGTAGACAATTAAGGGGAGGGAGGAAATAAAGGAGGAAGATTAGTTAATTAAGCATTTGTTATATTGCAACTCTGCATTAGGTTCTTTCCACATATTAGTTTAAATAATGAGTTTTACACTTTAAATGTCTACATAGAGAAATAAAATGGGAATCTGGAGTATTTACTTTCAAAAATTATTTTGAGATGGTCATTCAAATTTTATTTGCAAGTTTATGCATGCATCAATTTAGATCTTAGACAAGAAAGTGATAGTGATAGAAGGAACCTTACAAACAAGGTCCAGAGAAGTTAAGTGGCTTTCCCAAAACTACAGTTTGTTGAACTAATAACCCAGGATAGCATTCACATTTCCAGTTTAGCAGGCTATCCCTCATTTATGTTATGTTAACTGTTTTATAAAATGAGTATGAATATGGATCCATTCAATATGAATTACTAAGAGGGAGAACACTTTGGACAGAAAAAAAAACAATTCTTAATTGACCAATGTTTGCAATATAATGGAATGAAGTCAGGGAGGAAAGAAACCATATTTCTCTCCATGCATAGTTTGCTATTAAATATCTGCCCTTCACAGTGCTTGCACTTTATATTCTCCTTAAATACAAATTTTCTTTCCTATTAGAAACAGTTAGTATGTTATTAATATTTGAATAGAATGTTAATATGTTTCAAATCCTTTTTAATTTTTCTTGCAGTGTTGTTTCTTTTGGGGCTTTAGCATGTGGTAAGACAAGTATGCCTTCCTGCTGCATCCAGGCAGCAAACAGACTAATAAAATAAATACAAAATATCTCTGATTTGTAAGAATAAGCTGGTACTGTTACCACATTTAAAAAATATATTTTGCATGACCACTAATGACATTCATTTATTTTTCACAAGTATTTGTTGAGACCCTCCTCCGCATTAGGAACTGTGCTTATCCTTTAGATTCTGAATTTTGTTATATTTAGCAGCTTGATTGTAATTTGTTAAGAAGTTCCCCTAAATGAGATCAGAGTTAAGGGAGCTCAAAACTATGATCAAGTACAAACTCATAATGTGAGGATGTAAAACTTGTTTTAGTAACATTAATTCATGCAAAAAACATTTTCTAGGTGATTACTTTAAGACTCATGGAATCTAGTTTGAAAATAGGCAGGCAAAAGAATATCAGTAGCATGGTTTCCTATTCTTTTCATATTTAACCTCCAATTGGAGGCAAGAATTTAAAGGCTCAGCAAATAATTCCTAAATATTCTGTTGCTTTACACATTAAATGCTCTGAGCTTCCTACACACTCACGATAGAAAACATTTCTGCACATTCTACGATCACCATGTTTTTACAGTAAATATAAAAATTTTAAATGTATACTGGTTTCTCACCAAGATTTTTTTCAATTCTACTTCATAGTGTCAAATGTATACTTTTCATAATACATGTGACTGTCATGTCTTTCTTTTTCAGACTGTAATACTGATGGACGTGGACAATTCAGTATATATTCATATTAGTAAAGCCTACAATGAGTAATATGTAACTATTCTTACTGAGGCCTACAATAATTAATATTTAAACATTCAGATGATTGAAGGTAATAGCTTTTTGATATTTTGAAATAAAACATTTTAAATGGTCTGCTCTATTTTTATATCCACACTTAACCCCAGGTATAATTATAAGTTTTTATAACCAGTAAAAAGCCAATTTTGTCAAACTCAATATATCTTTTGCATGAAATATTCTTCAAAAATTGTAATCCACAGGATTTATTGAAGGAGTGGCTGAGAACCATACACTTTCTTGAGGGCTGCATTTCACTTAAATGTAGTGAAAGCCCATTTCCTTCTGCTAAAGCTCATCTCCTAAAATATTCAAACCAGGAAGAATGCTAACAAGTGTGGATTTTTTTAATGTATACCTTCAAAAGTAAAAGTTCTGCACAGAGTATACCATTCTACAGTCCCTAAATAACACCAATAAGACTTTCACATTTATAGGAATTGAGATACATATCTATGATAAGGAGGGAATGTGATGAAAAAAAGTGAGATTAAGAGAGGACCCTTAAATTCTAATCCTAATTACTTTCACTAGCTGTTGTGCATGTGCTTGTAGGTATGTGTGTGAATATGTGTCTTGAATAAGTAATACTTTTGGATCTAGTTAACTCATAAATAGAAAGAAGAGAGTAGTTTGTAAACACAGTTATAATTGCTTCTAGCCCTGGAACTCACAAATCAATGGATGCAGAACTGAAAGGTTCAGTTGAGTCATTCATTTTTCACTTCAAATTCAGAAAACTGATTCTTCTGGGACTTGGTAATGGGTTTTCAATGTACCTGTTAGTCAATTAGTAGTATTGTCTTGACTTGGATAATATTATCAGCATTTGATTACAGTCATAGTCCAAGAGAGAGTGTAAATTCATGGTCAACTGTAGAGGCAACTGCCCTCTGGTCTTTCAGTTCTTTGAAATCATGAGTTGAACTTACATTGAATGCTTTTCTGCTTTCAAAGAAAGCAGGTGCTTTCTAAACTTGTTTACCATGCATCCTCTTAAGATCCCTAAACTTTTTATAGGTCAAAAAAGACAAAGTACATGTGAATATATGAATTTGATTATTTTAACAATAAAATAAATGCGGGCGATCTTTACTTATCTAGAAGTGAGTGAATCCACACATACATATTATTTCTTAATGCAGAGTGATTAGAAGGGGTAATATAGAGGGAATCTATGTTGGGCCAAATGAGCAGACTAAGTTTGCAGCTCAGAAACATGTAAAGTTGCTAAGCAATTGGGGAAATGTGCTACTTGTTTTTCATTAAATCAGTAGTGACCCAAATATACTCCAGTGAGAGTAGCATGTGAATGAACATACACTTTGGCTGGAATTGAAAGGAAGCTTTCATATGTCTGTCCACTTAATCGTAAGCTCCTTTAAGGCAGTGATAGTACCTTGTCATCTTTGTGGTAGTTAGGGCACTGCCTAATGCTGCATACGTGTTCAATTCTGGCTAAAGAAATGAACCTGGGGATCAAACAATCCTATATCCAATGCAGGAGTATTCTTCTGCTCAAATCCTTCCAGTCCTAGGGTAAGTTCATTCTCTCACAAGGCAGTGTGAGTTGTTGAACATACCTCTTTCTTGCCGAATTGAAATTTATTTCTCTCTAATTTCTATATGGTATAAAAGATTGTGGATTTGAGTTCTGCCAAGTCAAAATGTAACAGAACTGTTAGAATAAGTCAAAAATAGACCTAAATGGATAAATATTCTAATTATTTTGAGGGATTTTTGGCCCGAATGGAATAAAGCCATTAAAGATTCCTTTGTGGAATGTTTTCCTTGAACAATCATTAGCATTCCATCTTTCCTCACCTACTATCTCTGGTTATATCTGGTTCTTCCCTTCTCTAACCTTATGGAGGAAAATGCTGTAGGCAACTGCAAGTTAAGGGATAAACTCTGCAAGAATTTAGTGTAATGATAGGTTTATTTTGGTTTTCTAAAGCCCTGAAGACCATGGTCATATGTGCTATGTATGAATATTTACTAAAATGGAACATAAAACATCTTCTCCAATTAATACCTCTAAGCCGGAACTGTCACTTCTTTGAAACAAAAATTTTCCAATGATTTTCAATGCCATTTATTTATTCATTCAATAAATCTGCATTGAGATCCTACTCTGTTGTAGCATTGTGTACAGATCCCCACCATTATTATATTTAATATCTTATATTTAACACCTTGATGATAATTTTATTTATGTTCTCTTAAATGATAGGACCTAAATCAACTGATAATGATAAATTAAATGCTCTGTCTATTTACTTGTCCATATGGTAAAATAAAACTGTTTTAGACATTAGAGCTTCCGAAATAATATTTTAAATTGATAAGTAATTAAAAATTATTCACAAATGGTACCATTTATAAATATATTTATATTTATACGTATCCTTTCTCTTTGTTATTTGAGGAAATTATTTGTTTTATTGTAACAATGAGTGTTATCAGTGTCAGGAAGAGAACTGTAGAACTGTCTTAGATTTTCTAAAGTGTTATTAGGATTATTTTCCCGGTACTGAAAATTACAACAAATTAGATATTTAAAAATACTTAAATAATTTAACTTGAGATCGTGAGAATAAGTAGCTGCATTTGCAAGTCAGCTTAATGAAAATTAATGGAAAGTCTAATAGCTTCCTAAATAGAACAATTCTGCTTCACACCTTCTTATTCACTATGTGAATAAATCTGCCTTCACAAATGTGGTAAACAGGTAAAAAATAGATTGAATAGGGATAGTTACACACTTTGTTCAACTTTGAAGTCAGAGAGGTTAGAACTCAATTGCAATATGTTCTTTCTTTGTTACAGTATGCAAACTTGGAACTAAAGATTATAATAGTGAAAATCTTTTATATTTTAAGATAAGCATCTTCGTCTCTGAAATAGTGTGGAAACAATAATCAAATCACAAACTTACATTATGGACAACTACAAAACTGTGAATAAACAATGTTTACAAATGATAGTGAAGAATAAATTATTTTTCAGGGTACATAACTAGGTATATACAGGATAATTTAAAACCAAATGGAATGATTGCTAATGCTGAGCTTTTAAAAATCACCAGCAAAATACACATGTTACCCAAGAGAAGGTGATAAAAATAAATTGTCACCCAAAGGTACAGTATTATTATATTTCTTTTCTTATCCTCAAAACTTGGAAGATATTTCATCAAAATATTTTATCAAGTGTGCAAATGATGGAAAATTTTAATTCCAAAACCATTTCTCTAAATTACCAACAGACTTATATTCTTGATGCCTTTTCACATGATCACAAGCCAAGCATGCATGTGATTCCCAAAATCGTGGAAGATTTACAGTGAAATCCTTCCTCCAGTTAAAGTAACTAAGGTATAACTTATTGTTTTTGTCGACTTCCTTCAG
Source organism: Indri indri (assembly GCA_004363605.1). NCBI lineage: Eukaryota > Metazoa > Chordata > Mammalia > Primates > Indriidae > Indri > Indri indri. Next base: position 56,433 of record RJWJ010004826.1, on the reverse strand, counting down.
ATACTTTGCTAGCTCACTGGGAGAGTTATAATCTTCCACATGAATGAATGAATCTGCTGGAATATAATTCTCATAGTTTTCCCTAGATGGCCCCAGAACAACAGGTACAGAGCCAGCCAGAAAAGCATTGTAAAGCTTTTCTGTGATGTAATCTTTGTGGATTGAGTTTTCAAAGGAAAGATAAAATTTACAAGTGGATATGGTAGGAATCAAATTTTTATCATTGACATATTCTCCAAATGCTTGCCCGTAGGTATGGATTTCAATGCTTTTGCTTAGCTCATTGTAATACTTGACCCTGGCATGCTCAGGGTTCCAGTTACTTACAACCCAGCATACCAACTTCTCTTTGCTTGGCACTTCAAACACGAAGGGGTTGGTGCTCACTGTCAAGAAGCCATAAGGCACTTGGATATCTGAGTCTCGGCGGTAAGTCAGAGTCAGGTTGAACAAGTGCTCAATACCACTCTTTTGAGGCGTGTGAGTTGGCGATTCCAAATTCATCCAAATCCATTTCTGGAAGGGTGGCCGAGCCTGCTGAGGTAAATTAGTCAGATCCCAACTGATGTCTCGGTGATGGATCAAAACTGCATGAGACTTGTTGTACAGTGAACGGTCTGTTGTGAGATGGCATCCTTGGATATTGAACATTGCTTGGCAGGATGTAAGGTCAAAAGTCTGCCCAAATGGCCACACCCACACCAGAATAGTAGTTTCATTAAAATAATCAGTTTTGGTGGAGAAGAAATTTTTCATTTTCAGCACAGAGCTGGCTGACTCCATTGGACTGAAGATCCAGCTATTGGTGGGCTTGATGTAAATGAGCAGACATGCCATGAAGCAGCCCAGGATAACGCAGACGATTAAAAATGGGCGGAGAATTCCTTTGGATGTTGATGTCATAGTTTTTGTCTGTGAAACAGAGAAAGACAGAGGGGTAGGTAGGGGCAGGGATGAAGAGATAAGCATACATATAATTTGAGATAAACGTAATATATTCTAAAATATACTTAATCACAAAATTAGCTGCGTTTTCCTTTTCAGTGTTTTCAAACTATACAGAGAAACAGAACTTTCATTGAAGCCAAGTAACTGCTTTTAAAAAGAGTTTCCCATAAACTCTTTCCTACAAATAATGATTCAGAATTTGTTGTAAATGTATCAGCATATCTTCAAGCCAAGGAACATTTTTTCAATGCCATTCCTACCTTTTCTATTTTTATTTGCTTGTAGAACTGGTACAACAGATTGTCATCACCAAACCCGTGACTAAGATTTTTAGTATTCTAAAAGCACATCAGATTAGTGAACATTTCCCATTGACATAATCGCTTATCTCCTAGTGTATGGAGACTCTAATATAACTTTGGCGTTCAGATGGAATTCAATAGAAAACCAAACTTTTCAAAGGAAAAATGTTTCTGTTGTTTGGTATAAGTTTGTCTTCATCGTATATAAATATATCAGGATAGTCATCTTGTAAAATATAGCAACTCTTCATTTGATATTTTTTTTTAGAAATAAGTACACTGATGTAAATTTTGATAAATTTAAAAACCTCATTGTTTTATTTTTTATTCACATATTTTTTCTTACCATTCTTTTTGTTTACTTTTACTAATCTGCTAGTATATTCAATATCTACCAAGACGTAAAAATCAAATGTTCTATTGGTGTTACAACATTCTTACTTATGCGTTCTTACTTATGTGGTATTGTGGCTTTAAAAAAAAAGTTTATCTTTGTATTAAAATGATACAAGGGTGTCCGCAGCCGCCTCCTCGCCGCCGTGGCTCTCAAACGCCAGCGCCGCCTCGCTCACCGAGCTCTGGCTGAGGGAGAAGGCGGGTGAGAAAGGTCCTTCCACCGTGGCTCCTACACGGCAGACTGTCGGTGAAGCACCCAGGGAGCAACTCGCCACAGAAGCCGCTCGCAAGAGTGCGCCCTCTACTGGAGGGGTGAAGAAACCTCATCGCTACAGGCCTGGGACAGCGGCACTCCGTGAAATTAGACGTTATCAGAAGTCCACTGAACTTCTGATTCGCAAACTTCCTTTGGAGCGTCTGGTGCCAGAAATTGCTCAGGACTTTAAAACAGATCTGTGCTTCCAGAGCGCAGCTATTGGTGCTTTGCAGGAAGTTAAGTGAGGCCTATCTGGTTGGCCTTTTTGAAGACACCAATCTGTGTGCTATCCATGCCAAACGTGTAACAATTATGCCAAAAGACATCCAGCTAGCACGCCACATACGTGGAGAATGTGCTTAAGAATCCACTATGATGGGAAAACATTTCATTCTCAAAAAAAAAAAAAAAAAGAAAAAAAATTTCTCTTCTTCCTGTTATTGGTAGTTCTGAACGTTAGATTTCACCCCCCCGCCCCCCCATGGGGTCAAAAGGTACCTAAGTATATGATTGTGAGTGGAAAAATAGGGGACAGAAATCACGTATTGGCAGTTTTTCCATTTTCATTTGTGTGTGAATTTTGAATATAAATGCAGGGATGTGAAGCATTAATGCAAGTCAAATGTTTCAGTGAACAAGTTTCAGCGGTTCAACTTTATAACAATTATAAATAAACCTGTTAAATTTTTCTGGACAATGCCAGCATTTGGATTTTTTTAAAACGAGTAAATATCTTTTTTTGTTTCCTTTCCAATCTTTAAAATTTTTTTTTTATTTCAGCATATTACGGGGGTACAGATGTTTAAGTTACCTATGTTGCACTTGCCCCCCCTCCCCCCGCAAGTCAGAACTTCAAGCGTCCGTTCCCCAGATGGTGGGCATCGCGCTCTTTGTGTATGTATATACCCATCCCCTCCTCCCCCCTCCCACCTGCCTGACACTCAATAAATGTTATTCTTATATGTGCGCTTAGGTGTTGATCACTGAAACTAATTTGCTGGTGAGTACATGTGGTGCTTGTTTTTCCATTCTTGGGATACTTCACTTAGTAGAATGTGTTCCTGCTCTATCCAGGAGAATACAAGAGGTGCTATACCACCATTGTTTCTTATAACTGAATAGTACTCCATGGTATACATATACCACATTTTATTAATCCATTCATGTATTCATGGACACTTGGGTTGATTCCACATCTTTGCAATTGTGAATTGTGCCGCTATAAACATTTGAGTGAAGGTGTCTTTTTTATAGAGTGTCTTTTGTTCTTTTGGGTAGATGCCCAGTAATGGGATTGCTGGATCAAATGGTATAAAACAAGTAAATTTCTTATTGACGGCCACTAAATGGTGTTTGTAGCTTTTTTATCATACAGTAGATTCCATCCATTCACTATACTTTTCTAGCCGAGTTGTCCTACATCCAGTACATTTTTTTAATGTTGTCTGTCTTCTGTGCTGTTCCTGTAAGTTTGCTATTAAAATACATTAAACTATAAAAAAATAAATTAATAAAATGATATTAGTATTATAAAATTAAAATAAATGGATTCTCAAAAGAGTTATATTTCATGGAGAACAATTTTGATCTCATGAATTTTAGCAGATTATAGATAAAAAGATGAGTCAAGGCTTTTATTTTTAAAGCACCTTCAAGGTTTTCCTCTTTGACATTCATGTCTCTTTACGAATATAAACACAAAGATATAGTATGCAATATATTTGTGAAACTATTTCTTGATCAAATACCTACAGATCCTCTCAAACTGATATTGTTCTTCTCACCAAAATAATATGGTCTATCAATTTCAGATTCATTAAAGTATTTCAAAATCTTGATAAAACTAGTATAGAAACATTAGATGTTTCCTCCCAGAAACAGGGATAAATTGTTCCTTCATTGAATTACCTAAATTTATGTGAAGGTTTAGAAAATCATATTCTTTTGCTATGTAGTTTTTCTCAAAGCATGTGATATTCTCTGAGTAGTAAAGCTTGACTGTGAGTCCAAAGATTTGAGACATTGCATTCCGGAGCACTCCCAGAACAGAAATATTAGAATCAAAGACTGCAGCTTACTGTAGCTATTCAGTCCTGCAGTCAATAACAAAACAAAAACAAAAACAAAAAAAAAAGTGTATATCAAACATATCCAGAAATTAAACTATAAATTAATCCTTGGGCTACAGAAAAAATCAGGAAAGAATTAAGAAGGGATCTCAATTATTTAGAATTAAATGATATTGAAGGCACCACATGCCAGATTTTATGGTATGTTAAAACACTACTTAGAAGGAAATTTATAGGCTTGCACATTCTTCAGGAAATTAATTAACCAATTGGTCAATTCAAGAAGCTAGACAAAGAACAATGGCACAAAGTTAAAGAAATAAGGAGAAAAAAATTAAGGAACAGGACTCTGAAATGATTAATAATGTCACAAGCTTTGAAAATATTAAGACAAACTTCAGGCAAAGGTAATAAAGAAAAAAGATAAATTCAAATTTAGTATCAAAAGTGGTAAATAATTGTTGATTTAACATAGATAAAAATTAGAAACAACTATTGAGTAATTTTATGCTAATAAATTTGAAAGATGATTAAATAAATGGTTGTATTTTTACACAAATAGAGAAATACCAATATTGGCACAAGAAGAAACAAATTTAAAAAATGGAATTCATAAACAACAACTAAAAGCAAAAACTAGGCCTAGATGGGTTTGTAGGATTGATATCAGTAAGTCAATGAATAAGGAATACTACCCAACTTCTTTTTTTTAAACAAATCATTCTAGAAAGTAGGAGAGAAGGAAAGAAGCTTACTTCATTTTATGAGGCCAATTTATAATCTTGTTACCCATACAATACACAGAAAGTTTTTTAAAAAGTCAATTGCACTTACGAACACAGACGAAAAAGTACAAAAAATTTAGCAATAAAGAGTGTTGGAAATATATTATGATGTGATTCAAGAGCAAGTTTTGGGAGTTTAGTTACATTTGATCCCACCTTATAAATTTAACTAATTGGACAATCTCTCAATTCTGTCTAGACCCTGGGATTTACGCACGTACAGATCTTATTGGAAGGGTCTCCTTTTCATTGGAACAACATTAACCTTTAATATGCATCGGTATTACAGGTTGTCTGAGTACTGCAGTGTTTTCTTTCTATGAGACCAATGTTTAATGGTTTTTAGAAATGCTCTAATTGAAAGTTTCCTTAAATCCTTTTAAAATTGATGTGCAATGGCAAAAGCTATCTAAATAAATGATGTCAGTTCAATATAATCAGATTACAACAGTAACAGCCACCATTTAATAAACACTCACTCTCTTCTAGGCTTTGTGCCAAACACTTTACACACATCATTTCTTTTAATCCTCCTAGAACCCCTACGAAGGAAATCTTTTCCCACTCCTTCACAGATGAGAAAGTTGAAGACCGGAGATATAAGTAACTAGCTTAACCATTGGGTTGTGCTCTCTCTTGCCTTCTGTAATCTTCTTTGAACAAATAATACAAACATTAATAATTCATTTGCATTTGGTACCTCTAGTTTTGTTGTTTTGATTTTTCTGGTCTCTACCATTTACTCTATCACTAAGAACTATTTACCCATGAGTTAAATTTAGATCGATTTCTCTTAACAGGAACAATACCTGACATTTACATGGCACGTATTAGTGCTAAACCCTGATCTGAACACTTATATTAATACACACACACACACACACACACACACACACACACACACAATCGCATATTCCCGAAGAAACTAAGGCCCAAAATAGTTAAGAAACTTGCCCAAAGTCACACAGTTAGCAAGTGGCAGAGCATACTTTTAAACCGAGGCCATCTGGCTCCAGAGTCTGGGCATTTGATGACGTTTTGGACCACTGATTCCCCAGGTTGCAGCCACAGTATGCAATTATCTTGGTGATACCAGAACATAAACTCCACAAGGAGCTTTGTTTCCTTCTCTGATGTATCCTTATCACCAGAGTATAGTGCGTGCTTAATAAATGCTGTATGTTATGCAAATGAGTGGGTGAATTGCTGAGTTTCATCTATGCACAAGGTACTATGCTTGGTAGGTAACCAGATATACAAAAATGAACAAAATGTGAATGCATGAGTATGTGCTTAGTTGCCTTCTCTGTGCATCTAACACATAACCTGCTGTGGAAGAACTGCCATTAAAATGGACATATGGGTAATCCTACCACTAGATGAGTAAAATCTCCCAGTTTTGCCACTCTGTTGGGTCTCAAATTTGGCATTCACCTAGAACATTTGAGTCCCATGCCTCTTTTTTTTAGTCAAATGAGGAAAAATCGGTCACTAGGCAGAAACAATGTTCCTTCTACTGTGTGGTTTTCAGTTTTCCTGCTTCCTGGACATTTTGTATTACTTGAGGTTCTTCTTGTTAACTCTCTGCACGCCCTCTCCCCTCAATTTTTCACTGCTGTCAGGGTCAATTACTAAATAATAGGGGCAGTTACTCAGTAAAGCCCTGCTTTGTACAGAACTGTCAGAAAAGTTTGCCTCTTAGGGCCAAATTGACACCCCTAGACAGGAACCTTTTCACCTATTCCTCATAACTAAAATTTGGATGGATACTCAACATGTCTTGAATCAATACAACTTATTTTTAAAACACCTGCAGCGATGTTACTACAGCTCACACCAGAGACAGCAATAAATTTACAGCAAAAGCAAGTTTTAACAGTAAATAGGATAATTAAACCTTTTCAATTTTTTTCATAGTTTCAAGTATTATGAGAGAATGTAATTTAAAGACTTTTCTATTAAAAATAACAATCTTACTGCTTGATAAGACTTGGTATGCATATGATTCAGTTTTTCATTAAGAGATTACCTCTCGTCATTCTTTAAGAATGCTCCACTGAATGTTAAAGAGTGGAAGAGAACTTGACATAGAAAGGTTGGAGCTGTGATTCTCAAACCACAGATACATGTCAAGGTATTAGGGAGAAAAATGTGAAACTAAGGAGAACAGGAGGCTTCTTCAAGGAGTAGTAATTCTACTCTAAGTTTTGTATTTTAGGGGAGGAGGATATTTAATCCTTTAAATGGAAAGAACAGGAGCATGCTATAAAATAGAGTTCATTACTTGCCTAAAACTTGAATATAAAGCTTGCCACTTAGGGCATGATTCTACACTGCAGCCACTACCCGTCTCTTGTACTGACCTCTCCTGTGTCACACCAGGAGGGCAGAGGGGTTGGAAGAGATTTTCCCTCCTGTCATTAGGAGTACTTGGGTCAACATATTTGACAATCACTGTGTAGTACACTTACTGTCTATTTTTTTTTTAGGTACATGATCAAACCATTCCTAATAAGACTTTTGGTCACCAGTGAAGACATGTAAAAGACACAGACTATTTGAACAGAACTTTTGATCAAGTTGGGGATCATCAGATCAACTCATACCGATTCCAAAGACCAGAAATGAATCACTGAGAAATTGAAGGGTGGATTAAAGTTAGTGAAGGCCTCAGAAGCTGCCTTAGAAACAAAGTTTCTCTCTGACCGTCTCCCGTCCTCCTATTTTTTGCCCTCTTTCCTGAGGCAAGCCATAGAAACGAGAATTCCTCTTCCCCAAGGCAGTCATAGCCACAAGAACTCCTTTCCCCAAACCCAGCCATAACACCCAAACATATTACCCTAATTTTCCCCTGCCTTTCTGGGGAAGAACTTGTAAAGACATTTTCTGACCTACCTTGTTTGACTGTAGATCATAAGACTTCCATTCCAGAGAGGGTCCTGCCTCGTACAGGAATGAAGGAATGCTACAGAGAGACCAAGAAGAATCTAAACAGACAGGTCTTGCTGGGTTTCTCCACTCAGGCTAACACCATTAGATTATTTCCTTTTTGGCCAGTCATATTTCTGCGTGGCTGTCAATTCTTCATTGAATCTGAGCATGAAAATGGATAGTGTTTCCTGTGTCTTTAGATCTTCATTCTGGTAGCTCCTGTGTCACATGAAACCATGATCAAATAAATGTGTTATGCTTTTCTCTTGTTAACTCTTTGTTTTAGGGATGTTTCCTTCCCCTTATGAGGTGAAGGAAACGAATCCCCCCCTTGCCATTCCTACACTGGCAGTCACTCTCCATGACTCTGATAATAGCACACCCATGTCCTATTGAAATATCACTGTTCAATCTTTGTGTTTATGGAGTAAGGTATCTCCTCCTTCCCTTACCAGTGTTGAGTAGGGAATCCAGGTCATTCGAACTCTCTCTGGGATTTTAAAACTGGAGTGGAAGGGCAAGGGTGAAAAACGTTTGAGCTAATTAATCACAGTGGGTTCTCCAAGAAGATAATGATGTAAACTCTGCCACCCGGGCCTATGGAGCTGCAGTGCATCCCGCCTTTCTGGGCTGGGTTCCTTAGGTATTCCGTCGGTTTCAAGAGCTACTTCATAATGTTCCAATAACCAACTATATTAGTTTTAATTGGTTTTATTGTTTAAAACCAAGAAACAGAAAAAAACACAAACTCCAACCAAAATAAGCAGAAAATCCAACTGATATTCTCCTCTTCTTTTTCTCCTCTCTTCCCAAGAACTAAAGTGTGTAACTTGAATCCTTCAAAATACATCCATATTTATTTGGATTTTCAAAAAACCAACCAAACCAAAAAAATGCTGTATATAAACTCTTAAAACCTCAAAATAAATCTTTTCACTTCATGCAAGCCATTGACTCCACTCAGAGTTTAGGTATTTGATGGTATTGTCTTTCAACTGTTAGTGATCTGTTTAGGCAGGTTCAAAGAATGATATACTCCTCATACAATCATTCTGATCTATAGTATCACATTAGTATGAGACTCTGCAAAAGTCTTCTGAATACTACTGAATGTTCATAATTAAAATTTGCCTAGCTTATTTTTTATTTTTTGGTTGTGTCTTTGTTATTGTTTTATTTTGCTTTCACTCTTCCCTGTGATTTTTATGCTAAGAATAGTTACAAGATTAAAAACAAAGCTTTATACTTCCACTATTATTATATATACCAAATTGTATTTTGCCTTAAAGTATTATAAAATTTTATATATTCATCACCTCACTTTCAAAGATTCCTTTGAAACTTCAAATTCCATTTAACTTCTCTCACGGGCATTCCTGCTCTAAGTTCCCACAATTTTCCCCATTAGGTTCTGAGCCAAATGGCTCCTTCCTTTGGGAGAAATGCCATTTGCTGTTTGGCAAGAAGACACTGGTTAGTCTCTGGAACACTATTAAATTTGTGTTTCTAAACCTTTCTCAAAGATCCTTAGATGTAATCTCTGGTATTTTCAAGGATAAGCCTGTTATATTTCTTCAAACCCTGAGGAAGTTGCCACCAAATGATACCAGTTTTAGTCACCAATGCTTTTTCTGAATATTTCTTGGAACATTCTCTAGCACATACTAACAATTCCCTGACTTATTTCTGCGGTGGTTTTATCTTTGGACAGCCTAATGAATGCCTTTTTTTTTCTTCTTCTTCTTTTGCTTTCATTTGTGTCTCAGACATTTGTTTCCCCTGGCGAGAGAGCTGCCAACTGCTACTTTTCCTGCACTGAAAATTCCTTTATCTTGGACACTTTCTACATTCACTCTCTTTGAAATTTTCTTTTCTATTGAGGGATTAACTGGTTTTAGTTTGATCTTTCATCTGCTCTCTCTGCTCTCTACTCAATCACTAGTTTTTAATTGCTGTATTTATTCACGTTAGAAGCTCTATGTACTGGCTTTAGCTGCAACTAGAGCCATCAGACCTGACTCTGATCCCAAGTGTAATCTGGCTCATGTTCCACTTGCCCACAGATAGTGCCAGGGGGTGACTTTCTGGCATTCTCCGTGAACATATTTTCTGACACCCTTTGAGGACAGTAGTCTTTCATAAGTTGGCTGTTGGCACCAGCACTTTCTATGATTACTGTCAAGTTTCAGCCCATAGCACCTAGCCAATGAAGGCCAACAAAACCTTTAAAATAAAAACCCCAAACTCTCATTTTGGGCTGATGTATTGCTATCTTTTCTGACTGTAAAGATGAGAATGCTTTCCTTCCAGATGATAAGAAAGAACAATTAACCCAGTGGATTCTTCTTGACATCTCCCTGTCCTTCACATCCATACCCGACCTAGCACTGAATCCTGACAATTTTACCTCCTAAATATTACTTACGTTAGTTGACTTCTCTCCATTTCCCTAGGTCAAATGTCTATCACCTCTTATATGGAAGGCTGACATTGCTTTCTAAGTGGTCCACCTGGCACTCGCTTTCAATCCTTCCAATTCATTCACAGTACACTAGACTGGTGATCCTCAAAGTGTGGCCTGCAGACCAGCAGCATCACCTGGGATTCTGTCAGAAGTGCAAATTCTCTTACCCTAACCCAGAAATATGGAATCAGAAACTTTGGTGTGAGGCCCAGCAACGTGTTTTAAAGAGCCCTCAAAGTGATTCTGATGTACACGAAAATTCAAGAATCCCTGCAATAGTGTGATGGTTCAAACCACAGACCACATGTTACCCTTCTGTTTAAGGCCCACCAATGAATTCCAAGTTGCTTTTAACATAAAATTTAAAAAAAAATTCTTATGTGGCTTAAACAGTCCTGGAGGATGGGGACACTGCTTCTGTTTCCAGCTTCAGTGGATGCCACTTTTGCATTTCCTATATCATTATGCTTGTCCTGGCACGGGGTCAGTGCACCAGCTCTTGCCACTCCCTGGAACAGTCTCCCTTTTCTCTTCACAGATTTATTCCTTTTCACTTTTCAGCTCTCAACCTTACTGGCAGTTGCTTATGGCAGGAATCCTGACAACCTCTCAACCTCCCCCCAACACACTAAATCAAAGCCCCAAGTACATGTTTCATAGCATCATGTGTCATTTTTGCACAGAATTTGCCACAGTAGCAAGTTTACTTAGATTTGTGTGCATATGTGATTAATGTTGTCACCTCTGTTCAACTGTAACTAGGCTCATAAGGCAGAGACTGGGTACTTTTACTTAGATTTCAACCCTTAGTCTTAAATCATACCTGGCATATTCTTGCTTTCAAGATATGTTTCATAAGTGACCAAAGACTGAACAATGATTGAACATTTACAATGTTCAAGGCACCAGGCTAAGATTCCCACATAAATTTTACCATTTAATCTTCAGGAAAAATATATTTCTTTTTGTTCATTTACCAAATGTGCGTGTGTATATGTGTGTATGTGTGTGTGTGTGTGTCCCTCCTATATGCCAAGCACAGTTCTAAGTACTTTACTAATACTAAAAAATTTAAATCTCACAACAACCACATGAACTATACAATTATATCTATTTTTACAGATGAAGAAACTGATGTGCATTTATTTGCCTGAGGTCACACAGTAAGTGGTCACTCAAGATTTGGACACCGGTAGCTTGACTCCAAAATGCGTTGCTTTAAAAATACATGTTGACAATTGAGACCCCAGTTTCCAATTGCAAAGACTTCTATGAATTATATGAATGAAAATTTATTTTATGACATATTACTCTGGAGTCATTGTTCATTAGAACAAACTAGATTTACCAATGCTTCCCTCTCTGCTCTCATTCTGGAAAACAGTGGCTCCTGCCTGCAAGCGAGTACAGAAAGGTGAATCAGAGCAGTGAAGGAGTCTGGCTGTGCTTTATTATTGGGATGGTTATAAAGCAGCTCAAGGAACACCAAGGATTAATGATGCATTAATTGCTGATCCAAGGGCCGGATGACAGTTGTACCCCCTGCTAGCCACATTCTCTTTCAGATGAATTCCTTGTACGCTGCTTTGTTGAGTCAGCTGTGAAAATTAACTAACCTCAAGGAGCCAGGAGCCAGGTTGCCTAAAAACAAAAAAGGGTAGACAAAAGGATGCCTTTAAGTAAAAATTACAGTTACGTTCCAGCGTTTTCCACACAATACCATCAGTTAATATTTTTAAAGAATTTACTATACTAGGACTTAAAACTGAATAAAGAATTCCCTCTCTAAAAATTTTTATATTCCAAATTCCCTGGACTAGACTAGACTACTATAGAAGGTCACACACTTTTAAAGACCACACTGTGATAGTTTGATCCTTCATTGGTCTTAACCCCAGGAATTTCTCTTCTTCAAAGTGTCCCCCAGTTGTTTCTGTGAAAGACCAAGAAAATACCCCAAACCCTTCTGGCAGTTACAGTCCCTACCCACCCTGTTTGTCCTTCATAATTTGTCTATCACTAGTCTGAAAATCCCCTTGGTGCAACCTCACTTCTACTCCTACCCACTGAAGGTGTGGGCCTAGAATCCGAAATTCAGCTGTTCCCTGACCTCTAAACCCTGGTAGCCAGGGTTTCTGGGTTCATGCTGCAGTTGAAAAACTGGCTAGCTGAATCAAACTTTCTTGCTGACTCTAGCAGCTTTGAATTTGCTGAGACATTCACAACATCTCTCTCAGAACATTTCCCCTAATTTCTGGCCCGCTAACACTAGAGGCTTTAGTCCAGTTGACAGGACAAGGCAGTGAATCAATGGGAAATCAACTGCTTTATCCACCTTGGCTCTTTCCTATACCCTTTTCTCTAACATAATAATCTTGCTCTTCTAGTTTGTAGCTTGTGATAGTTAATTTTATGTGTTAACTCGATCAGGCCGCTAGATACCCCGATAGATGGTTAAACATTATTTCTGGGTATGTCTGTGAGGGTGTTTCTAAAAGAGATTAGCATTGAAATTAGTTGACTAAGAAAAGCAGGTGGCCCTCCCTAACGTGGGTAGACATCATCCGATCCCTTGAGGGCCTGAATAGAGCAACAACGAAGAGTAAGGATGAATTTGCTCTCTGCCCAGCCAGCTGAGCTGGAACATGGATCTTCAGTCCTCAGTGCGCCTTGCTCTCAAGCCTTCAGATCTAGACTGAAATCCACACCATTGGCTCTCTGGCACTCAGACCTTCAGATTACACCACCAACTTTCCCTGGTATCCAGCTTGCAGATGGCAGATCGTGAGACTTTTCTGTCTCCATAATCACGTAAGCCAATACCTTATAATATAATAAATTTCTTTCTATATATACCCCATAATAAATCTCTTTTATATACATAAAATTGCTTTTATATGTTCTGCATATATAATCTCTTTCCTATTGGTTCTGTTTCTCTGCAGAACTCTAACACACAGTTATAAAACAAACACCATCATGCATATCAAAGGCTGTTAACAGATACTAAGAAGAAGGCTGCAGGAGTAAAAGAGAGAACATCTACCTATAGAGGTAAATAAACACTGTGTTATATGGGGCATTGCCATGGCAACAGTTTCTGGATGAGACCGAATTTTGCAGGCTGATCATCTTTTGAACTCATGTGAAACTAATTAGCACCAGCTTTACTAGGATTAAATAAAAACGCATCACTGTAGTTAATAAGGAGCTTCTGAAACTTCAATTTACAGTAAGAGAATAAACTAATAAGAACTAAAATAGAAAGAATGAGCCACAAAGAAGTAAACAGTCTAAGAGATAATATGGTAAAAATGTAGCTAAAGAGATTTTAGGAAAAAAGCAAGTTTAATCAACTTGCAGCTGAGCAATCCAAAAATGAACTAATTAACATACTTAAAAGAGGATGATGCTATTGGGAGAAAGGTGGAAAACCAGAGTTTAGAAGTAAAAAATCCAAGGATCTGAAACCATTAATCTTAGAGAGACAGATTTCTCAAACCTTGGAGGAAAGGGCTTTTCTTGCATTGGGAAATGCATTTGGCTCCATTGTCTTCTCTCTCCATAGCCTGCATGAAACATCCTCAAGGACCATCCAATCTTTGCACCCTGACTTCGTTCCTAATAAACAATCTTTTGAATATGCAGTTTACCGATGAGTTAAATACTCAGAAGAAAGTGCATATAACAGAGAAAATGGAGGCCACCAAAAGAGAACCCATCAAAAGAGCACTTTCTTGTTTCTTTCCCTCCCCCCACAGTGGAAAAAACATCTGTCCTCACATCGAAGGATGATTCCTCATTAAATTTTGGAATCTAATTGAGTAAAATGCCCTCATTCCATAGATCATCCTTCGTTTTTCCTACATTTTCCATTTCTGTTTCTACTAGTTTTTTTCTATGAGAATTTAAATAAAATCACAATTCTCTTATCTTCTATTTAAGAACTTCCATCCTCCCATACAGTGCTCCTTGGTTTTCTCTATCTCCATAAATGGCTACATTTCCCACGTACCTGCCTAAGGCTCCAACAGGAAAATATTATTTCTCTCTTCATCTCCCTTAACCCACCATCCAGTCAATTATCACATTTAGTCAGCTGAAATGCTGTAGCATTTATTAAATCTCACTCTCTTTCTCCATCATATTGTCACTTCATTGTTTAAACCTATATTACTTATTTCCTGGATTGTTGTAATGAATCACTCACAGTTATAATTGATGTTGGTGTTGTCTTGCTCTCCTCCAATTCACGTTAAACACTGTGGCTTGAGCATTCTTTTCTTTTTCCTTTCACTGCCTTTCTTTAAAAATAAATTATTGTAAAAGTAATGTTGGGGAGGATGGAATTAAAGCAGCTAGTCTGTGATCCCCCCTGACTATCAGGGAGATAGATGCTCCTGGGGAGTCAGAGGGAAGGGTGGTGACCTGGTCTAATCTTGTAAACACAATAACTGGATCCCCAGGACAACAGAGGAAGAATATTTGCTGGAAGGAGAATTCTTATCTATGAAATACTTTGAAAAAGATGTTCTAGGGTTAGGATTGCTTACTGTAAACAAACGTAAGCTTTGATGGATTTCTGAGGCATAGCTTCCTAGAGAATGTCACATCAGCTATACAAGTATCCTAAGTATAAAATGGAGATGCTTTATAACTTAAATGCTCCCCACTGTTTGAAGTGATATTGGGAACTTCTATTGTTCTGAACCAGGGACTGTGTGTCAGATGTGAAAAGGAGAGTGGTGGAGGCTAGTAGGATGTTTCAGACCTCTCACTGTTGGAATATACAATTAAGAGACATGAAAAGTTTCAGGAGTTTTGCAGGACTTTGCCTTGAAGGAATCTGTGGGTGCGTTAGGTCACAGACCAAAAGCTACTTAACAACAAGGGGAGCATTCCGCCCATCAGAGACATCTGCAAGGCGGCACTGTCTCGAGGCCTGCAAACCATCACCTGGAGCTTGTACAAGGCAGAGCTCGACATAGGGCCCAAGGCTAAAAAACTGATCAAAAAATGCCACCCCAGCAGACATCTTACAGCTGAAACTATCTTGAACTTCAAGGCTATTCCTGCTTCATTGCTAAACTACATGTCTTGGTATATAGGGAAATAGCTCAGTGTTCCTACTTTATACACAAGCTCAGTGTTCCTACTTCATACATTTTTATCTTTAACTTATATGCTTAGCTAGGTCTATTCTTAACTTAGGACTTAAAATGTTTATCTTAAAAAAAATTTGTAACCATTTACTCTTATAGGCAAAATTAGATAGGGTCCCTTAAAACCTCTGGGGAGCCTTGAAACCTTAATAAATAATCTATACACATAATTCTATGACCAAAGACAATTACTTGATATAACAATAAATACTGATGTGGGTCTTCACTCAAGGCCTCCTGGCTCTTGAAAATACTGAAAGACCCCTGATTCCCCCGTCACTTTAAACTACACTTTGTCTTGGTCTCTATTATTTCCAAATCCCTTGCAACGATCCTGCCTGGGACCTATTTTGCTAGGAAAGTAACTAACTCCTGACATCTCCCTGCCTCTTCATTGATTCATGTTTAAACTATTGCGAAAGCTCCATATTGGGCACAATCTCTTACTGAAGTGAGTTTGATATGACAATCTGATCTTTTATATTAGCTTAATGTTTAATGTTTATTGTATACAATTGCGAACACATAAGTAAATGAAAGCAGTCTACAATGAAACTCACAGAATTAATAGCAATATTTTGTGTCTTTCTTTCTAGTCTTTACAGTATAATCTATTTAGTTCTCTTAACTATTTACCGATCTTGTTTTCTTTTGTTTTTGGAGACAGAGTCTTGGTCTATCACGCCAGGCTAGAGTGCAGTGTCATCATCAAAGTTCACTGCAACTTCAAACTCCCGGACTCAAGCCATCCTCCTGCCTCAGCCTCCTGAGTAGCTATGACTACAGGCATGTGTCACCAACTCCAGATAATTTTTTTCTATTTTTGGTAGAGATGGGGGACTTGTTCTTGCTCAGGCTGGTCTCAAACTCCTGACCTCAAGGAATCCTCCCACCTGGTCCTTCCAGAGTGCTAGGATTATAGGTGTGAGCCACCACACCTGGCCTTTATCTAGTTTTAATTACCAGCTGTGTATGCTATTTTTTAAAACAATAGTGAGAACCAATAGATAAAGATATTCATTTTTCTGATTTTTTAACTTATTATTAAGTTGTGAGCATTTGCTTAAATCACCAAGAAAATACTTGATTTTTTTCTACAATAGCCAAGATAGAGAATCAACCTAAGTGTCTATCAACAGATGAATAGATAAAGAAAATGTGGTATATATACACAATGTAATACTATTTAGCAATTAAAAAAAACCAAAATTCTATCATTCTCGGCAACATGGATGAGCTTGGAGGACATTAAGTTAAGTGAAATAAGGCAGGAACTTATCTGTGGAAGCTAAAAAAGTTGATTTCATAGAAGCAGGGAGTGGAACAGTGGTTACTAGAGGTTGGGGGAGGGTAGAGGAAAGGGGGAATCACCAAAGGTTTGTTAACAGATACAAAAGTATGCATGTATTGAAATATCATACTGTATGTGCTCCATAAATATGTACAATTTTGTGTCAAAAATAATACTAAAAGCAAAAAAAGAAAAAACTTGATTTTTAATAAGGTAGATAACATTTCACAGTATGAATCTGCTATAATGAATTTAACCATTCACCAATTGTGGCCATAAACATTGTTTTCATTTTTTTCTTAATGTAAACATCATTACAATATGCTGTGTATATGTGAATCTACAACTATGATTCTGATTATCTTGTTAGGATTGATTTAGAGAAGGGAGAAAACTACATGAAAATTCATGAATGATTTTAAGGATACATATCCTTACAAATAGATATGGGGATTCATATCTTTTCCTAAAGAGGAAAGAGCTGCTCTTATCAAATCTAGACTTACTGAGTATTATCTTTTATTATCTATGCACCTTTTTGCATTTGATAAGAAGTGTATGATTTGTTAAGTTTGTTTAGTTCACTTTTCTTTGCTTACTAGTGAAGTAAGCTGATACTTATTATCTGTTCATATTTATTTATGAATGGATTGCCCATTGGTCTATTTCCCAAATTGCTTTTACTGTTTAACTTGCTGAACTGAAGGAACTTTTAAATTAGTTATATTTATCAATCATAATATCCCTTCAATTTCATATTTGTTTCAAAGTTTTTGGTAAATTGTACTTTGATTTTGTTTTAGTATTTTTGGTATAGGAAAGTTATTAAATTTTATGCAGTGAAACATATTTTATTTGCCCTTCACTTCTCTTTGTATCTAGACTGAGAAAATATTACTAAAGATCAGTCAAATCAATGTTATTCTAACTTTTACTTAAAATTGGTTTTATATTGGACTTTTTAATTCTTTGGAATTATTTTCATACTTAATATATAGTGATGAACACCACAATATATTTTGGAAATACCTAGCCAATTTTTACCAACAATATTAATGGTATAACATTTCCCTTGCACATTGTATTATGATGTTTTATTCATCACTTTCCTGTTTATATCTATTTTAAGGGTGTCTATTGTCTTCCATTCATCTTTCTATTGATTATAGTGTTATAATGTGTTTTAAATTATTTACATTAATTTACACTCTCATAATTATTTTGTTCAATAGTATATAACCTGTGTATACTTCCATAGAACTTTAGAATTATTTTTGTAAAAGGTATCCTTGTGGGGGGGGAACAGGGTTACTATTTTGAACAAATATTTAATTGTATTTATTTAAATGATTTGAAAAAAATGACATGCCAAAAGTGGTTCTTCTCAATGAAAACATACTATGTTGTTGCATTAAAATTGTTCATATCTCTGAGCAGAGATTGGTGGTTTTTGCCATATAGAATATTTTTTTCTGAAGTATTTCATGATTTTGTCCTTGTTACTGCTGTGTATAGCATATTTTCCCCCTTATACTTCCTGATTAATCTCTGGAATAGAATAAATCTAGTAATTTTATAATTTTATATTTTATTGGGCCACTTTACAGAACTCTTATTAATTTTAAGAATTTTGTGCTGGTTTTATTGAGTCTTTAAATTATATATGCACAAGCTTTGTAAATAAGTTTTTCTTTACAATTTCCAATAGGTAAAACTTATTTTTTTTTGGCTTAGAATTTCTGGTATAATATTAAATAAAAATGAAAAAGGACATCCTTGAGACATTTCATTTGTAAGAACAGTGTTACATCTGGCCGTTGTATAATATAGACACTATTGTCATGTTAAGGAAATTACTGTCTACTTTTAAATCAAATACTGCTTCTATTTTTTCATTTTATTTAGTTAAATGCTTTTTCATCAACTAAAAATATCTTATAATTTTTCTTATTAGGTCTTTGACATGTTATCATACCAATAGATTTCCTTATTTAAATCTTCTTAAATTATGGACATAGCACTATTTTTCTGTAAAAATTACTGCAGACATTCATTTATGTAGTTTTGCACACATTCCCAAAAGTATTTTTGTTATGGAGGCCCTCTTAATTAAGTTTTGGTATTAGTGCTAGGATATCTACAAGAAGAGTTAGATGAACTAATACAGGCATTGTACTGTAGTAGCAAATTAGAAGTGCAAAATAACTACTAACTATTGTTATTAATATTTACTTTATGTACCAGATAATATCATTGAGAAGCTTTTGTAGCATGAGGATTCTTTCCTTGAGAATTTGAAACCAACTCTGGCTTGGTTCCCCCTCCCCTCACCCCACCCTTTTCAGTTATTTGATTTCATTTCCAATTTCTTTTATCTATGTATTTGACTTATTTTCTATGAGTTGAGTTACTTTTGATCATTTATCTTTTCTCAGAATTGTCCATAGCATCAAGATTTTCAAATACATTAATATTTCACTGCACACAGTAATTTTAAAAATAACAACAGCAAAAGCTACAATAATAATAAACTCTTCCGATTTTGTTCTTAAGTCACTGTCCCTGGGCCTAATTTTGTTTATTTCTCCTTAAAGAAGTCAGTTGCTGCATTATCTCCTATTATGGACTGAATATGTGTGTTTCCCCCAAAATTCACTATGCTGAAACTCAGTGTGGCTGTATTTGGGGATGGGGCCTCTAAGGAAATAATTAAGGTTAAATGAAGTCATAAGAGTGCGGCCCTGATCCAACAGTTAGTGTTTTTATCAGAAGAGACATCAGAGAACTCTTGCTTTCTCTTTCTCTCCCTCCTTGTGTACAAAGAAGAGGGTATGTGAAGGCTCAGTGTTAAGGTGGGCTTCTCCAACCCAAGGGGAGAGCCCTCACCAGACACCAGCCTTGCTGGAGCCTTGATCTTAAATGTTCAGTCTCCAGAACTGTGGAAAAATGAATTTCTGTTGTTTAAGCCACCTGGTCTGTGGTGTTTTTTTATGGCAGTCCAAGCAATCTAATATATCTCCTCATCGAAGTCTTCAAATTTCCTTACCCCTGTCATTGGGAATGTTTATCATAGCACTCACTTTATTATATTGCTCAATAAATATTTGTTATATTAATAATATTGACATAAAGTCATATCCCTCTTTCTGAGCTTACCACTCAGTTACCTGTGTGACATGATTTTCAGGTGCAATGAAAAAGTCTATTTCCTGAGGCTGGAAAACAGAAGAAAATCCTGAATGTCTTCCCTTTGGTGCCTGATACAACAGTAGGTTTTCTCCATGACATCTGTTTGTCTCCCTCTAACTTTAAAAGCAATTAGTCTACACCAGGTGCTGTGGTGTAAGTCTATAATCCCAGCTACTCGAGAGGCTGAGGTGGGAGGATACCTTGAGCCCAAGAATTGGAAGCTGGCTTGGGCAATATATCAAGTCCTCATCTCTCAAACAAACAAATAAAAAAAGCAGTCAAAATAATAGTCTAAATGTAGCAGATAAAAAGGTAATTGAACAGACACACTCACTACGTGTTTATCAATGACTCAAATAATAACTTGTCTTTACTTTCATACTATGTGAAATAACTGCTAGATCGTATCTTTTAAAAATATAGACAGGAAGACCATCTACTGGTGTCTGGACTATGTAGGGTACGTGGCACATTGTTCTGTCACTGACAACACTCACTCTGGACACAGCATACCTGGTTTCAAATCATGGATCTACATCTGGCTTTCTGTGAAACTTTTGGGCAACATCCTCAACTTTTCCATGTCTCAGTTATTCATCTAAAAAATAAGAAAAATAACTCCCTGCTGGATTTGTGTATGTAAAATGAATTGAACATGTAAATTACCTGGGACAGTCCCTGGCACATAGCAAACTCTCAGTAAATATGACCAGTAATAATTGTTAACCATAGACATGTATGGCTTAAGATGTACACCTTTATCATTACTGAATATGAAATTGCCACCTATGGCAGTAGTAATAGCAAACTTTGCATTTCTTCTGAAAACAAGGTTGCTGAAGATTTTACATGGAGTAAACTAGTCACTTAACCATCAAACAATAGGTCACCTCTCACAAAAAGAAAGTGGTATTTTGCAGCATGAATGTGTCACTACTTGTCATTGGCCGTAATGCAAAAGGCAATTCGTTCCATTTTAATTTGATTTTGTTCAATTTTTTACAATTATTTTGTCATAAGCTGTATGCTCAGTAGGCAAATCTGGCTCCGTAAGACTAAGAAATTCATTTTCGCTGATGTGCTTTGCCTCTCTTTGACCTTCAATTTCTGAAAACATATTTTTCAGGTATTCTGGGAGTAGTGATTTTTCACTCATTGTCATTTTTCTCAATTTTTATTGTTCTTGTGTACTGAAATTCCATGTTTTCATTTATCCAGCAAAATAACTTACCCAAAGCTTTGCATATAACAAATGCTCATTAAACAGTTTTTAAGTTCATGTGTTTATGTGACATAGTGCTGTGAATGGAAGCTCCCTTAAGGAACACATAAGCAAAAAAGAAGTGATAAAGTAAGATACAAATCTCGTTGAATAATAGATACCTCTAAAATATTTTACCTTGGTAAGAAAGATGTTCCTCCTCTGTGCTCCCACAGCTGCTGTTCATCTCTCTGACGTAGCACTTGCATTTTAATGCTACCATGCTGATCTGCCTGTGTTCCTCTGTCATTAGACCATAAGCTCCATGGAGGCATGAACCAAATTTATTTTGACTTTCTATTCTTTGTACCTAACACAATTTCTGGGCAGCATAAAGATCTACTGAATGAGTAATTTTTTTTATAAATAATGATTGAATGACAATTCAAGCAAAAAATCTAATCTTATTGTTCTTTCTTTCTTCATTTTAAGTAGAGAGGGATAAATCTTCTATAGTTATATGCAATATGGGATGACAATACTTAAGTTCCCAATAACTGGAAATTTCAAGCTATAACAATTTCGATTCGTTGAGAGAGTGGGGTTTCTGCTCCTTCTGGTATGAAATAAGATCCCCTAGAAATTCCAAAATGAAGGAAAACGTAAAAGAATTTTTTTAAGATGGTAACTCTGTGAAATCCAAATATTAACAAGATTCTTAATGTAAAAGAATATAATTTTTTTACCATGTGAGTCTATGAATTGCTAGTAGCAGATGCTGATGTGAAGCAAATATAGGCACAATTCAAAAGCCTAATCATATGCAGCAGTGAGAAGGGAAATTGATTTTTTTCACTATGTTTATTATATTAAATAATTATCACATTGATAAATAAGAGACCCTTAGATATTATACTTCATATTCTTTCCATTTACATTTCAATTAAATAGTATATCTAATGAGAAATTGAGACCCATAAATAATTCTAAAAATGATATTATTCAAAGCATAGAGCTAGCATCCTTAACTAATAATTTTCAGGTTAACAATGGAAACATTTTCAAGTCTTATCTTGACTAAAGATGAAGACATTCATGAACATTTGTGTTGGTGACAATATAAAATAATCAAAAAACAATTTTTCTTTGGGAGGTGTCTTTGTGATCATCTAATCTTACAGCTATATTACGCAGCTTGATTGTGTTATGAAATAGATGCAGAAAAATTAAATTAGCATTATATCACATATTCAGTGATACAATGGAAACTACAAACCACATGTTTTAGCTTCTGGTCCAAGAATCTTTCCATAATACAATGTTTCCTCTCTTCATGAAAAGAGGATATATAGTTGTAATGTTAAGAACTCAAAATGAGAAAAAGTCCAAATTCAATTCAACAAGTGCATTAGGATTAAAACTCAAACAGGAATGTACATTCAAAAGAGAAAAGTGTCTCCTGGATGCTGAATTGACCTAGTGGCTTGTCTTGGCCATCCTGGCATCATCCTTTTATATCTTTCTGGATTCTGCCACTGTGTGCTAGGCCCCTGGACCCAATGAGGTCTGGCAGCAATGGGATATGAAGAGAGTGGCAATGTAGGTGGACACCAGAATTTGTTCCTGAGTTTGATACTTTTTGTCCTTTTAAAAATGGGAGTACCTCACACTGTGAGCAAACAAAGGTTACCTGTCAAAGATTGCTTCTGCTCTGGGGAAATGAATATCTACATAAATATTCTTGGTGGGTATAATTCTAATGGAAGAGTAATAATTTAAAAAAATAACTAGTATTATTGAGCATTTACTCTGTGGCAGATTCTATGCTAAGGACCTCAGTGTACATTGTGTAAAAAATGAGAATAATTTTAATACCTTATAGGGTTGTTTGAAGAATTAAATGAGATAATATTTAATGAGGCAAAGTGTTTAGAAACTGCCTGGCTCACAGAGAGGGCTGGATGAAAGATACCTGTTATCCCGTTTAATCGCAATGATTCTATGCAAAGACTGAGAGGAGCTCATTAATTTGGTCAAGTGGTCAGAACTAATATTTGGTGGCTTTGGGGCTAGAACCCAGACCGTGCACCTTACCACTGGTTAGCTTCCTGAGTCTCCCAGGAGCTGCGGTGGTATGGGAGCTAGGATGGAGTCAGAAACTGAGGTGTGTTTCCCGCTTTCTTCTACAGTAGCTGGGCAAGCGTTAGCATGTTCTGTCAGTCTCAGTTTTTTTTGTTTCTGAATGAGGGTAACAATACCTACCTAGGAGGGTTGCTGCAGGGGAAATATAACATAATAGAGTAATAGCTATTTCCTTTTTGAACTTTCTCAAAGTGTGACTTTTATTCTAGCTGGCCTGTCACTTAATCTATCTTTGAGGTGGGGTGGGATACATAAATTAGGGTTTATTAGAGAAAGAATAAAAAGAGAAAGGAGAATGTAATTGTCTGCTTTTGACATATATTAATATTAATAATACAAGATGAAAATTCGGATATTATTTTGAGAAAAGATTTTTTTCAAATACCTTTATTCCCTTTCTAACATATCAAGATTTAAGACTGAGGGAAGCTGTGTGGGCTTTGGCCTAAGCGGGGAGTGTCAGATAATTTTGGGTAATATTAAAAACAGAGGGAAGCAGGGAGCCCTTTTACAAACCATAGGAATAGTCAAAGTAAAATTGGCCAGTATAGTCAGACGCCTGAAATCTTGATGGACAGTTCCCCAAATTGCCGTTGGTTTACATACGTGTGGTACAGGTGGGACGCAGATGTGGCCGGGAAGCTTGTCAGAGGGGATTGCTATTAGAGGATGGAGTGGCCTGGGGACTGCTGAGCTGCCTGCCTGGCCTGAGACTGGGTGGTAGCCACAGCTGGCACCCTGAAAGGTCACAGCGCCAAAGGAGCTGAGGGGAATAAGGCATCCAGGCTGCTCTACTCAGTGTCCTTCCTGGGAAGTCACAGATGACAAATCACCCTGGCCTCAGGACTTAACCAAGCAGGGCAAGCCAGAGGCAGGTAGACGAGGAGTATGGCCCTGAGGTTGGCAGATGACAGACAGGAAGATGTCTTCACTTGTTCTCTTGGACTTCCTCTGAGGAGGAAAAGCAGGTGAAAGGAGAGAATATCTGAGAGAATAAAAAATTTGAAATTACCCGAAGGGACTGTTTGAAGCAACGGTCAGCAAATTATATGTCTGGTGGTCAAATCCAGGCACTGCCCGATTTTTAAATAATGTTTTATTGGAAAACAGCCAAACCTAATCTATTTATATATTGTTTATAACTGCTTTTTGTGCTACAATGACAATGAATTATATATTCATATATTATATATATTTTACTTATATATAAAGATAAATAGATATATGAGAGGTAATTTATTAGAGGGATTGGCTCCTACAACTCTGCAGGCTAAGAATTCCATATTTGTTCTGTAAGCTGAAGAACCAAGGAAGCCGATAGTGTGGCTTAGTCCACATCCAAAGCCTGAGAAACAGGGGAGTGGATGGTATCACTGTCAATCCAAGGCTGAGAACCTGGGGGCAGGACTGGTGCAAGTCCCGGAGTCTGAAGGCTGGAGATCCTAAAGTTCTGATGAATAAGGGCAGGAGAAGGTGGATGCCCCAGCTCCAGAAAAGTGAGAGAGACCGGAAGGAATTCTTCTTTCTTCATCTTTTGTTCTATCTGCACTCTCAGCTGATTGGATGGTGTCTGCACACGTTGGTGAGGGCAGATCTTCCATACACAGTCCACTAATTCAAATGCCAGTCTCTTCGGGAAATACCCTCACAGACACACCTAGAGATAATGCTGTACCAACTATCTGAGTATCCCTTAATCCCATCAAGTTGGCATCTAAAATTAACCGCTACACATAGTATGGCCCACAAGACCTAAAATATTTGCTATCTGGCCATCTATAGAAAAAGTTTGCAACCCCTGGTTTATGGTATCAGGTAGAACTTATTTTAAAGTATAATGTGAATTTATTTATTCGTTTTCTTGATATTTGACAGCTCACGTAGAAGACTTGAATAGTTTTAAACAAAAAAACTCTACATTTCAATTTGGATGTCAGTTAAATCTACGTTAAACTAGGTGCCACATGACTTCTGTATGTAAATAACTATTACAGCTAGCCACAGAGTAGGTAAAATAATTGGTGACTGATTTATATATTTAGCATCCAGACCATCAATTTGTCTCTTTCTTTCAAAGTGATCATCTTTCTAACACATTCATTAGCAGGCAATGTAGTGTTAGGGATGTACTTAGTTGAGACAAAAGGTGGGAATGAGGCAGAGAGGAAACAAAAATGCAATGCCTTGCTTCTACTTGTTAAAGACAGAGCTGAATGTGCTACCTGAGAAGGAGAAACAGGTGATGGGGCCATGGACTTGGAGAGGCACTGTTTCTTTCTCGTTGATGAGCTCTGAGATTTATCTCCTAAACTGTAGTGTCAGGGAAGTGGGAGCCAAAGGGGCATTCCCAAAGCTTTCAACAGTCCCTGAAAGACACTTGATACCTTGTTAACAACATTTTCTCAGTTCACCTCCAGGAAAGAAGTCCCGGTCTAGCTAGCTCCTAATTTTTAAGGCAAAGTCATGATCAGAATAGCAATACAATTAGTCCACAGGAATGTTTAATCTAAGATACTGAAACTTTTTGGAGTCAACCTTTGGAATAAATGAATGCTTTAGACCCTGATTATTTTTAAAAAATGCACATATATGAAATAGTTTGCATTCAATTTCAAGGAACTTTTGTTTGTAATGTGTTCTAGGTCATTTGTTTTGGACTTCAGAACTGGCACATATAGAAAATATTTTTGGGCTTGCTCTTATCCACAGATCACTTTCTAACTGTGAATTCTTGTTCTCCCCCATTTATTTTCACCTTCTTCAACCATTCTAACCTAGTCACACTTCCTGTTCACTTCATTTTTTTTTTATTATTTTTTCCTGTGTTCCAAATAGAAATTTAATGATGAAAGAGGAAAAGCAAGATCATAATGAGTGTATCTTGTTACTATGGCAATGGTCAGTTTATTTAGAGACCCCGTGTTTATTTCCACCAGAAGAAAAATCCTGGCAGATACTATCTCCTCATCTTCTGCTTCCAAGTAGTGCTATACTTAGCTGGTGAAGGATGACTGTTCCATTTCAGCAACCTCCAGTGGAGAAGCTTTTTTAGGTATAATTTACATCTTTCTTGTAATTTGCAACCATTTAATTTGATTGTGTCTCCATGTAGATGGAAAACATCTGGTCAACCTTTATATAGAGCTTTTTAATATGCTTGAAAACAGTTATTAACAACTCTCAGCTCTCCTTTCTTTAATAGTAATCTAAGTTTCTTTCACATCTCTTTTTAATAATGTGCTGCCCTTTAAATACAAAGCTGGGATTATTAGGACATTAATTTTGAGTTGTTTTATGAGAGTGGTGAAGAGTTTGTACGTACTTAATTACATCTATTGCACTTTTATCTCCAATGTGTTGCTTGTGGATTTTTAAGGTGGGGCATGGAGTGGTCTGTGACTTCAAAATTGAGTGAGAGAATTACTGGGATGTAGGATTCTATATTTCCTGTCTCAACCAGTCGAGGAAATTCCTCATTTTAGAAGTCCTAATAAATACTTCTTGTATTTCTTTTAATTGTAATTTACAGAATAAAATTTCACATTTCCCTTTAGAAAAACTAAACAATCAATACAAATTATGAACTGCTTTGTTATGCCAAATAATTGTTTAAATGAAATTTTTAGTGACAATATGGCTATCACATTTATTTAAAAACTCAAAACTCAGCAATACAATAAAAAGATAGAAGATCTTATAAAACAGATAGCATTAGGGAAAATAAAAGAGTCTGTATGAATTTTCTTTTAAATGTCCATAATGCATGTTAAATTATAACTCTGTAAATATAAAAGACCAGGTGTTCCATCTTGCCAGATTCATATCTTTATAAGATAGATGCAAGAATATTTTATCTCATAAAATATTCATCATTTTTCTTTTGTTTTAGTTGAATAGACTTTAAATGAAGCAAGAACGTGAATCAAGGAGACCTCTAGAGAATATGAAGACTGAGAGAAGAACATGCTTAATTCTTAGCTCCTGCCAAGAAAGAGGCAAGGTCATGTGATTATATGTGGCATATAATCATATTTATTGAATAAACACGATTAGGTATGAACTTCATGCTGAGCACTGTTCAAGTTGCTGTTAAAACAGTGGGTAAAAAAGATAGACAAACCCCCTTCTTTCATGTAGCTAACGTTTTAGTGGGGGATGGCAGACAATAAAATAAACACAAGTAAGTAAGACAGTATCAATTAAGGCAAGCTCATTGAAGAAAATAAGGCATAGTTCTAGTGAGTGACTAGTACCTACATAAATAAATGATGTAGGAATATTTAAGGCAAGAGTTAAATGACAAATGGGAGCCAGCCCCTGAGATATCTGGAGGACAAAGCAGCAAAGCAGAACTGAAGGAAATGGAAGGATACCCTCACGACTGGACAGAAATGTGGGCCTGCATGCCTATTCATGCACTGCTCCTCACAAAAAAATGAATTTCCTGTTTCAATGATACTGGAAAACTTCACACCTGACCATTATGTATATCATGTAAATGTTTGAACACAGCTCTCTTATGTTCTCAGAGTATATAGTACTCTCTTCAAAAATGAGATTGTGTCTCTGTTTCATCCTCCACAGTGTCAATTCATAAAATAAGAATCTTGGGGCTGGTTGAAAATCCATCAGGAGTTGCCACTTGACCTTGGAATTGTGACTTGCTTTTTAGATTTTCCACCTCTAAAGGTTTTTATAAAAAGAAAAGAAGGACGCCTCTGGGGGGAATAACTGCAGCACCTTGAAACCTAGTAACAAGTTAAGTAAGAGAGAAGCAGTTGCTGCTGCTCAGATTGAGCCTGGTTACCAATGTGTCCTAGAGACTCCATCCTTGGTTTTGGTGAAGAAACAGCAACAGGGTTCCTTTTCTCCTTGTCTTGACGTTTGGCAGCAATCTCAAAACATTGTTGGTATGATGCAGAAACTAATTACCACACTTCTAAGACTCTAATCTTCAAGAAAGGGGGAAAAATGACAGGAGTCAAGTAGCTAATAAACTAAACATGTCTCAGTGTTGTAGTGTTGCTTTCCAAAAAGCGAGAACCGAATCACCTGAAATTGTATTCAGACACATATCCAATCACCTAAATTCCCTAAATTAGGACACTTCCCTAAATTGAGGGTTGGAAGAAACCAAGAATAGAAATTCCTCAAGTTGATGGGATTCCTTGAATAAAATAGAGAGATTCAAAGTTTTTTTGCATGGGCCCTCTTTAAGGCTGCTGTTCAGAATTGCTAAAAATGTTAAAGATATCTGTATTTTTTAAATTTATTTTTTATTTGTATATATTCATGGGACACAAGTGCAATTTTGCTACTTTTTTAATTTTTAAATTTCAGAATATTATGGGGGTACAAACATTTTGGTTACATATATTGCCTTTGCACCACCCAAGCCAGAGCTACAAGTGTGCCCATCCCCTAGACAGTGCTCTCTGCACCAATTAGTTGTGAATTTACAAATAACCTCCACCCCCCTCCCACCTGCCCAGCACCCTGTAAATATTACTTCCATATTGCATGGTGGTGAAGACAGGGTCTTCAAAGTATCCATCATTAGAGCAATTCACATTGTACCCACCAAGCACTTCCCATCATCCACCCCCTCCCACCTTTTTATTGGGCTCTGGAAAAATAAGGGTCATACATCTGAGATAAAATCACCTTGGTATGTGGAGAGTGACTATGATACTGAAATGTCTGGGAACCCTAAGTCGGGGAGGTTGAAAGGGTTTAGATTGCATAAGGAAGAAGAGTGTCTCAGACAACTATTGTGCCCTACTTTACTATGTTCTGAGCCCTGTCTGGAACGCTAACCTCTGCTTCAGTGACGTGACTATCTCCATTCGGCCCTGCATCATCTGTGGCAGTTGCAGGCTATCGGTGCCTTTCCTTGGGCTGTATACCAACTGCTTACTGCCTTACAGCTTCTTTGACACAGTGAATGTGGGACAGTCTTCAGATCCCGAAAAGTACTCACGCATGAGCAACCCAGAAGTTCTGGACAGTTAACATCTGATGAGTCAGCCTTGTCCAAATGGGGGTAGGAACAAACAGATAAATGCTTTTGTATTTCATATTCCAGGAAAACAGCTTTAATTCATTTCTTAAGGCTCCTAGAATGTGGTCTTGAGGCCCAGTCACCTGTTTGGCAGCCAACTTGAAGATGCGTCCCGGCATCAGCTTTCACTCCTTTCCCTCTTCACTTGCCTGCTCTGCACTTCCGTTCCTTAGGATCACATGCCCCTCCCTGACCCCCAAACCAAATTATCGGCAATCATGTACTTGTCTCAGGCCCTGCTTTCAGCAGTACTGAAGATAAAACAGTGGAGATTTAGGGGAAGAAAGAAAGAAAAATGAAGGAAGATCGAACCACATATTGTTCCTAAAACAGTAGATAGTCACTTCCTTTATCTCTTAAATCAATGCTGTGAGTAACTTAGAGAAAGTGAGAGAGGTTTTTAGATCACTGAAATTTTCTTTGAGTTTCTGCGTGACTCAGAGCACAATCCCCAAATGTCCCATTTTCCAGGGTTTAAAGTGTGCTGTCTGAATGGAGAGACAGAAAAATGTATTTCCTACTAATTCCAGGGCAGTGGCTCTTTTGTCATGATTATATACTTTATTGACTTTTGTTAACTTATAACAGATATCATAGGAAAACCATTATCTTCAACCTATAAGCAAATGATTCTAAGCGACAGTAATATTATTTTCTTATTTTATTATTATTTAACTGTGTGCATATATGAGAGAAATTTTATTCCAATTTTACTAGTTTTAGCTAGTTCATTGGCTATTCTTTTCAAAGAAAATTAAAAAAAGGACATTTTGATATAATGTAATTCATGATCCTAACATATTAATGTGTTTTTTTTTCAGTTTATGGTTAGTATAAATCCCTGCTGTTAACATTAAATCTTGTTTATAACTTATTTTAAACTTCTGTCAGAATCAATCTTGGCTTTCTGCGTTTGTCCTATAAAGCATTTAACTCACAAAGATCACAATATCAATTTGACCTACTGTGTACACTGTAAACTACTTATACTCAATTCCCATACAACATAGCAACCTCAGGAGATTTGGGTGAAAGTCAATTTTCCTGCATTGTTTCACATCATTGACTTACACATAAGAGAAGCTTCAATGGCAAAGTGAGTTCAAATTTCTTGTTATCAGTGCACATATGTTTCCTTCTTTGAAATATTATATTTATAATTTCATTAGACATTTCAAAACATATCAGAATGTGAGCATTTTTCAATATCTAATTTAGTGGGAACTGCAAATGAGTCCTATTTGTTTTCAGGGTTGATTTTATTTCATTAAGCCAGAATTACTTGTTTTATAATTACATGTGGTAATAAATAGCTTTTTCGCGGGCTAATGAAAAAAATCACTCACTCAAGTTTGTTTCAAATTTATTTGGTTGGTAGAAAGCAATCTCTCACTCATCTTTGCCATAAGAAATTAATTTCCCTTTCTCAACATGAGAAAAATATTTGATTTATATTGCCCTAAATAAGCCAAAATCATAAACAATTTTAAATTGCAAAAGAGAAAAATTTAGTGAGCACATAGCATTTAAAAAGACATCTGAATATGAGAGAAACAAAGACTTGTTTATAATGCCTATGTACTTTAGAACAGTTTTTCAATTAAATAAAACCTAAAGAGAGAATTAGACTGTCTAAATTTAAAATGATTATGAACATCTTCAATAAATTAAACTTCTTCCTAAGAGGCAAAAGTCTAATTCTAACTTTGAATAGAACCCCTTCAATACAAAAACAAAACACATGCAACAACAAAGCCACCCCCTATACCTAGCAATAATAAAGAAGAAATTATGATTTTCTAAGAGTTATTTAGTTTCATTTAATGTATACCTGACATTCACTGAGTACTTACTACATGCCTGTAACTGTGGTGAGTTCTTTATTTGCACTGTTTCACTGAATTCTCAAATAACCCCATCCAGCATGATAACAGCACTATTTTACTATATTTAATTGGGGATGAATTTTAAAAACTACTGAAATCATCAACACAGTTTAATTTGAAGTTAAACTTGAAATTGGCATATTTGCTTCTTATCCATCAGAATTTTTCTGGGAAATATTAAATTGTTGATGAGCAGATTAGTTATTCACCACTTGGTGAGTCACTGTAATGGACCCTACAGGGCATCACCCAGCTGCCTCCCTGAGGACCTTGGCACTCATTTGTTTCCTTAGATGCAAGGCATGTTGGTTGCTGGCAGCAAATGTAAAGAAAAGCCAATGGGCTTCCACTGCCTTCTATTCAGATCTAGCAGCATCCATGCCAGTATACCCTGCTTTCCAGCATGTTGCCATAGATAAGCTTTATTCCTATGTGAGCCAATCCCTTGATTTTTTTTATTATTATTTCAAAATATTACGGAGGTACAAATGGTTTTGGTTACATGGATCTTTTTTGTTATGCTTGAGTCAGGGTTATAAGTCGCCCAGATAGTGTTCATTGTACCTGTTAGGTAGGTTTTTGTCCATCACCTCCTCCACCTCTCTCCTCCCCCCTGCTTAATTTCCAATGAGTTTTACTTCCCTCTGTGCACATGTGTGCTCATTGGTTAGTTCCAATTTAATAGTGAGTACATGCAGTGTTTGTTTTTCCATTCTTTAGATACTTCACTTAGGATAACAGTCTCCATTTCCATCCAAATTGTTGTAAAAGGCCTTGATTTATTCTTCTCCATGGCTGAGTAGTATTCCATAGTATACACATAACACATTTCGTGAATCAACTCATGA
This sequence comes from Indri indri, assembly GCA_004363605.1. Classification (NCBI taxonomy): domain Eukaryota; kingdom Metazoa; phylum Chordata; class Mammalia; order Primates; family Indriidae; genus Indri; species Indri indri. The sequence goes on along the minus strand of RJWJ010004826.1, from coordinate 24,502 downwards.
ATTGATGAGTACTTGGGTTGATTTGCTGACATCTTTGCAATTATGAATTGTGCTGCAATAAACATTCAAGTGCAGGTGTGTTTTTGATAAAATGATAAAATGACTTCTTTTCCTTTGTGTAAATACCCAATAGTAGGATTGCTGGATCAAATGGTAGGTCTACTTTTAGTGAATCTCTATACTGTTTTCCATAGAGGTTGTACTAATTTGCAGTCCCACCAACAGTGTATGAGCTTTCCTTTCTCTCTGCATCCATGCCAGCATCTATTGTTTTTAGAGTATTTAATAAGAGACGTTCTAACTGGGGCAATGTGATGTCTCACTGTGGTTTTAATTGGCATTTCCCTGATGATTAGTGATGTTGAGCATTTCTTCTTATCTTTACTAGCCATTTGTCTGTCTTCTTTTAAGAAGCTTCTGTTCATGTCTTTTGCACAATTTTTAATGGGGTTGTTTTTTTTCTTGCTGCTTTGCTTGAGTTCTTTGTAGATTCTGGAGAGTCCTTTATTGGATGTATAGCTTGAGAATGTTTTCTCCTGTTCTATAGGTTGCTCTTTTGATTATTTCCTTGGCTATCCAAAAGCTTCCTACACACCAATAACAGTCAAGGTGAGAGTCAAATGAAAGACTCAATACCATTCATAATGAAAATAAAATACTTAGGAATATACTTAACCAAGAAGGTGAAAGATCTCTACAAAGAGAAATACAAAACAGAGGAAAGAAATCACAGATGACACAAATGGATAAACATATCACGCTCATGGACTGGTAGAACTGACACTGTTAAAATGTCCATATGTCCATACTATCCAAAGTGATTTATAGATTCAATGCAATCCCCATCAAAATACCAACATCATATTTCATAGATCTAGAAAAAATAATTCTATGCTTCGTTTACAACCAGAAAAGAACCTGAATAGCCAAAGCAATCTTAAGCAAAAAGAACAAACCAGGAAGCATCACATTACCAGACTTCAAACTACACTATAAGCTATAGTAACCAAAACAGCATAGTCTTGGCAAAAAAATAGAGACACAGATCAATGGAACAGGAAAGAGAACCCAGAAATAAAACCATCCACATACAGCTAAATAATCTTTGACAAAGCATACAACAATATACACTGGGGAAAAGAAGACCTATTCAATAAATGGTGATGGGAGAATTGGAGAGCCACATGCAGAAGAATTAAATGGGGTCCATATCTCTCACAAAAATTAATTCAGGATGGATAAAAGACTTAAATGTAAGGCATGAAACCATAATAATGCTAGCAGAAAATGTTGGTAAAGAATTTGTGAAGCCAACCCTAATGGCAATCACAGCAATAACAAAAATAAATAATCCCTTGATTTGTACAGTAAATCCCATCATCTCTAGCCCAAGCAAAAATATTGAGCCACTTCTATTATCATTTTTTTCACTTTCTATAAGATTATTCCCATCACAATACAAAGAAGTCTCCCATCTTAAACTAAGTAATCAAGCAAATTTCTCTTGACTCTACTTCCCTGCCAGCTACTGATCCACTCCTGTATTTCACCTTGCAGCAAAACTCTCTGAATTAGTTGTATATATGTTCACTTTCTTCACATTCCAATCAGACGTTTTCCCTTGCTATTTCACAAAAATTTTCTTTCGTTTGCTAAGTTTAATGGTCAATTCTCAGTCTTCATCTTACTAACTCTTCACTTATGAGTGCTGTTTGATATAATTGCTCCCTCCCTCATCCTGCATAAATTTTCAGCTCTTTTGTCAGGATACCACATTCTCTTAGTTTTTCTCCTTCTTTATTGGTCATTCCCTCTCTCCCATTCTCATCCTCCTCCTCCTCCTCCTCCTCTTCCTCTTCCACCTTCTTCTTCTTCTTCTTACCTTCCTGGCTGAGTAGCTTTTAATCTCCCATTCTTCTTTAGCACTCAAAGTTCAAGTATCCCAGAGCTTAGTGTCTATTTTCATGCCCTCTTTTCTTCCACATATGTATGCAAAGTTACCAAACATATATCTCCAGACCAGATCACTCCTGAAATCTAGACTCATATATCAAGATGCCTACTTGATCTTCCCATTTGGATGACCCACAGACATTTCAAATTCCTTTTGAGGTGAATAAAAAATCATCAAATCTCAAATTCATTTGGAGATAAATGAAAAAGTGAAATTTTGATCTTGTACTAAATCTGCCCCACCTGTTGTCTGCCTGATCTTACTTAATGGCAATTTCATCCTTTCAGTTACTAAAGCTATTGGGGTATATGGGGGAACTCTGCTCTTTCTCTTACGTATACATTCAGTTCAGTAGAAATCCTGTTGTCTTTATCTTCAACTGGTACATATGTGGACTAGCCTTCAATTATTTATGTGACTTCTTCTCTTTCACTTTCTCCCCCCACTCTCTGCTCACTCCTTTATACCCACAGTGCCTTCCATAAAGAACCTTGAGCACTGTCAGTCTCTCCACCCCAGGCCATTGCATCAGCTATTCTCTCTGCTTGGAACACTCTTCTTCCAGACCTCCATGGCTAACGGCTTCACCTCCCTGAAGTCTTTGTTCAAGTGTTACTTTCTCAATGAGGCCCACATATTTCAAATTGCAACCACCCTCCACTATCTGGCACTTTCCAAATTTTCTTACTCTACTCTTTTAATTTTCCTTGTTACTTTTGACATCATAATTTTCTTATTTATGTTATTCTTTATTGATTCCTACACATATTTGCCATCAGGTTGGTCCAGGCATTTGACATAAGAAATTTCAAGATCTTTTCTTATGATTTTCAATTTTCAAAATTTGAGGATACACAATTGTTTATTGGGGATTAAGGATCACATCCAATAACTTAGCCCCAGAAACAGACTTTAAATTCTTCTTAATTACATTGCCTCACTCAAATAAAAATAACCATTTTATATTTATTTTCAGGAATCTTTTTTTTCTGGGCTCAATAATGGAAGCATTTACTCAAAGTGTAAAATGTTCGCAAAGCTAATGTATAGTCAGCCCTTTGTATCTATAAGTTCCTCAATTGTTGATTTATTTATATATTTAAAAAATATTTTTAAAAAATGCATCTATACTGGACAGATACAGACTTTTCTTTCTTATTATTCCCTAAACAATACAGTATAGCCATCACTTACATAGCATTTACATTTTATTAGGTATTATAAGGAATCTAGAGATAATTTAAAGTATAAGGAGGATGTTCATAAGTTATATACAAATAATATACTGCACCATTTTATATAAGGGAATTGAGCATCCATAGATTTTTATATTAGCTGGAGGCCTTGGAACCAATACCTCAGGGATGCTGAGGGATGACTGCATTGTGTAATGTATATTTATCAGCCTGTTACTGATGCAAATTTCACATTTTTTAAAAATAGTGCAGGAAATATTTTATTTTTTTCAGCCAATGGCATTCCAGAGTTAATGGCTCTTATTTCCTGATAAAAGTAAAACAAAAAATAAGTTAATAAAAGGCAAAATGATAAACCTTTAATTTTAACATCCAATTTAAGAAAAAGGTTGTTAAAAGTGAACACTTGTGGCTCCTACAAGGAAGTTAGAGCAGCATATCAGAATTTGTAAAACAGTTAAATGTAATATTATTCAGAAAAAAATACATGAAAATATTTTAAACTGCTGTAGTATGCTAGTAAGATAATTTCTAAACAACTGACAATGTACAGAATGTGCAAACATTACTATGCTTCCCAGTCTACATTATTACTTGTCCTGGTAGTATAATTACTTTGAAGGTTTGAGCCATTAAACCTGTCACTTGTATGGCATTCTTTAAAATGAAAAGTATGGAAAATCTCATTTTCATTTTTTCATTGTTTCTGAAGCAAGAGAATTGTGTGTGCATGCTCTCTCTCTCTCTCTCTCTCTGTCTCTCTCTCTCTCTGTCTCTCTCTCTCTCTCTGTCTCTGTCTCTCTCTCTTTGCTTTTTTCTTATTATTTTGGATTGCTTATGTTTTTGAGATCAATTTCTAAATAATGGTTCATGGGGCCAATTCACCATATGCCCTTGGGGATATTTTTACATATCCCAAATCACAAGCCAAAACTAAAATTTTCATAGCTAATTAAAAGTCTGACAGTTAAAATATACAAAATAATATAAAGACAGTTTTAAATCCACATGTGACAGCCATTTGCAGAAAATGCAAGTTTGCCTTTAGCTATAGCTACAATACATGTTATGGAAAAAAGTAATGTATTATGCAAATATAAGTCTTTAGATCAGAGTGGGTCTCTTTTTGTGTCACCCAATGCCTGCATCTATAGTCAGACTTTTGACTTGCAGCTCATTGCTAGAATTAAGTAGAAATCACTTCTTATCTTGATTACCAGACTATTGTGGGTCAATCCTTTAGTTATCCTCTATTGTGAATTTTTCTGTCATCACTTAGTGATTATTCAAGGTGAAGCTGAGACCAAGATTTACAAACCCACCCTAAAAGATCTTTTTATATACCGACCCATTTTGTCTTGTGATTCTAGTTGCCTCATGAGATTTCCTTAGAGGATTCCTAATTATCAGATAGGGAATTTAAAATAACAATGACTAATATGTTAAGGGATCTATGGAAAGCACAGATAACATGCGACAACAGATGAGAAATGAAAGCTCTAAGACATAATCAAGAGGAAATGACAAATATCAAAACCATTGCAACACAAATGAAAAATGCTTTTGAAGGGCTCACCAGTAGGACTGGACAAGGATAAGGAAAGAATCAGTGAGTTTGAAGATAAGTCCATAGAAATTCCCAAACTGAAATACAAAGGGAAAAAAGAATGAGAAAAAAACCAGAACAGAACATCTAAGAACTACAGGACAATCTCAAAAAGAATGATATATACATAACTGGAATACAAGACAGAGAAAGAAAAATCAAAGAGGAAGAAATATTCGAAGTAATAATGGTCAAGAATTTTTCTAAGTCACTAACAGAAACCAAACCATAGATCCAGGAAGTTTAGAGAACACTAAGTAGAATAAATGCCAAAATTTTATATCTAGGCAGTTTTTATTTTTAAAGTGCAGAAAATTAAAGACAGTGAGAAAAATCTGGAAAGAAGGCAGAAGAGGTGAAAAAAAAAATGCCTACAAAGTTCCTACTTTCAATATAAAAACTTAGTTTAAAAGCAAAGGGAAGGAGAAAGTTATACCATGCTAGCTGTAACTAAAAGATGGCTGTTGTAATTTCAGAAACTGTATACTTCAGAACTAGAAAAAATTATCAGGGCCAAGGATGGACATTACGTAATGATAAAGGTGTGAATTCCCGAATAAGTTAAATAACAATCCTTAATGTGTATGCACCTAACAATAGAGTATAAAAATGCATGAGGCAATGATTTCTATCTCCTTGATAGAACTGCAGGGAAAAATAGACAAATCCAGGTTGGAAACTTCAAAAGCCTTGTTTTAGTCATTGATAGGTCAAGAAGATAGAAAGTCAATAAGGATATATTAATAGTTGACCTGAATAGCACCATAAATAGCCACCTGGGGCCAGTGCCTTCTGTATTGAACAGCATGGCGCTAGTCTCTTGCTATTCAAGGTGTATAGTCTTTGGGCCAACAGCATTTCTTTTGGATATTGTTAGAACTACAGAATCTCAGGCCACATCCCAGGCCTACTGAATCAGAATTTTCATCTTTAGCAAAACACCCAGGTGATTTGTATTTATATTAAAGTTTGAAAAACATTATACTAGATCATCAGAAAACCTAAAAGTTCTCCAGGATTAGACTGCGACAACCACTACTTATCTTTTCACCCTGACTGTTAGCAATGTCTACTGCTATATATCATTGGATCATATCTGAAGATAGGAAATAATAACAACATGGCATCCTCTGGAAGCCAAAAGAGAAGTAACGCATTTGTACTTCTAAGGGCAGTCATCCTCCCAAGCTCCTAAACAAACCTTCCACCAAAACCATCTATGGCTGTGCCTACACAGATTATGCACAGAATTTATACACATTCTTTATACTCAAACCATAAAATTTCATGTGTGGTAATGCCTCAGATATATGGAGTCTATCTTATGGATAATTTCACATATCCAGAGTGGCACCAGAGTCAGAAAAGAGATTCAGGGTTTGGAGGAGTGAAAAAACAGCTATCAGTTTATAAGAGATTATCCACATAGTCAAGAAATGTAGCAGAGTGGATGGCCCAAGTAATATTCATAACATGATTGCCAGTGGACAATTTCCAAATAAAAAATGACTGTTTCTTATTAAAATGCCAAGCCCTTCAGTGAGAAGAACTAAGAAAGAATGAAGTCATAAGAGATGAGGAATACGGAAAAGTGAAGAAATGGTGGCATTTAGCCTTTGCTAATAGGTACAACTACAGGAAACACTAAGTAGCACACACACTGAAGAAAAGAGCTGGAAGGAGGCATGAGCAAACTCGAAAAGGTTTGCAATAGAGCGAACGGTCCTGACTTCCTCAGTAAGCATCTTCAGGGGAATGACAGAATCTTAGACTCAAAGTGCTGTAGTAACTAAAGGGCCCTGAAAATATTTGGTGACAGAAGCAAACTAAATTCTATTACTTAACTTGCCTCAAAAAACATGACTGCCTTCAGGAAGAGACGTGCTGAAGGCTGCTCTCATGACAGATTTCCTGGCTGGACGCACCACTGCAGTGCAGCCTCAGCGAGGCTGTGATTTATGAAGTGCCCAGTCTATTCCCCGACATGGCTGCCTGTCCACGCAGCAGGATCCAGCCTCCTCTCCAGCAGTGCCGCAGGTGCTGACTTTTTCCCTAGTTAGCAGATCAAAAAGCACCCTAATCTTAGATATACTGACACATTTTTTTTCTTGCCAAAGATTTTAATAAACAAATAATACTGACTAAACTGTGAGTCTATTCTGGTGAATCTTGATAGCTTTTGTATTTTATATTGAGACTTCTCATAGATTGTTGTATGAACCCTGTTAAGAAACCATCAGCAAATCATGATACTACAGAATTATATCCCAGCTTCTTAGGCAAAACTTGTTTCTGAATACAACGTGCATGAATGCCAAAGAATCTAGTTTGGAAAAAAATCTTGAAATGTTCTACCTTAGCAAAGATCTGTGAATCGATTGGTGTTGGTTTAAGCAGAAGAATGAGTTGGCTTTTAACATGCTAACACTGCTGTTTGTCATCAAAGAAAACATTTATGGATGGAAAACATTTCATCATCCTGGATTTTTGGCATATTTTACCTGAGGTATAGTGGATACAAGCAAATGCTTTGAAAGATACAGACATTGCTTTCTAACTGGTATTGCCAGTTACTTGTGCCTCCAATAAATTATCTGTCAGGAGAATGCTCTTGTTCCAGTTTGGCAAGGCCACTTTTGCTGCATCCACTGAAGAGCTTGCCCCCGAGGAAGCAGTTCTAGTATTTTGTGATATTTCACATCTTGCTGTATCACCCCGTTGTTCAGCCTGCGGTTCTGGATGTTACTGAGAATATATAGTGCCATTACAGAGAAATGTAATAAGAAATGTAACCCATCATGCAGACGACATACAAAAATTTAGAACAACAGAGGTACAATCTTTAAACATTGTTTGTACCCAGGATTCTGTTTAAAGTCAAATATTAAGAAAAACCTGGAGAATCTTAGGATCTCTTAGGATGTCAAGAGAATTGTCACTTTTACGATTTAAAACTGGTCAGACTGAATAAAATGATGCAAAATTTCAACAATGGCAGTGTGTAAAAAAGAGAACCAAATGAGCATTCTAGAACTGAGAATATACTGTCTGAAATTAAGAACTCATTTGACATGTTTAAGAGCATATTGTGTTTGGAGCAGTGTTTGGAGGAAGTAAAAATCCAGTAGCCTAAATTCTCAAAATGGTGACCGTCGCTCCTTCACATCCCATGATAAAAGGCATAGTGGAGTGGGTGTATTTTTTTAGAGCTATCTGGCATTCATGTAGTAGTAATATGGAAGTTATAGGTGCTGATTTTTTTAAAAAAAATCTACATAATGCAGTTTTTTATTGAACAAAAACCATAAATTTAAAGTATAGCTGAAGATGTAAATGCTGTATTCTAGATCCCATAAATATTTGAGTGATCTATAAGTACTCATGTCTACATTCAGGCAGGCATCTCTAGTACTGAAACTATTAATACTATTCTTTCTAAAGAAGTCAAATTTAATCTGTCTATGTTTATACCTATATCTATATTTCTATCTTAGTCCATTCTGGCTGCTATAACAAAATACTATGAACTGGGTAGCTTATAAAAAACAAACATTTATTTCTGACAGTTTTGTAGGTTGGGGAGGCCAAAGCTGATGCTTGATTTGCTGGTAGATTCAATGTCTGGTGAGAGAATGTTCCTCACAGAGGGCACCTTCTGGCTGTGTCCTCCCATGGTGGAAGGGGACAGGGGGCTCCTTTGGCCTCTTTTATAAGGACACTAATCACATTCATGAGAGCTCCTCACTCATGATCTAATCACCTGCCAAGGACCTACCTCCTAATACTACCACATTGGGGACTAGGTTTTGACATAGAAATTTTGGGTAGACATAAACACTCAGAGTACAGCAAATCTCTAGCTACAAAGCCTTTTCCTTGAGGTTGGTCTTGTGCCAATTATTTTTTCTATTTTGATGTTTCAAAATAAACTAATCTACATTTTCCTCTACTGAGGAATATATCCTTAATTTACCCTATATTAATACAGGAGGTTATTCAGTGACTATAATTTACCTTTTCATAATTATAATTTAGAAACAGATACTCAATCTTTTGTTCTTTCTCCCTCTGTCACCCTCTCTCTCTCTCTCTCTCTCTCTCATCAGCACTTTCTCATTATTATTTTTTCTGCTGCATTAAGTAAATGATAAACAATAGCAGAGAAAAATCCAAATGTGGTAATTTTGCAATGAAAAAATTATCTTTTTAATCAAAATGCACATTTATACATAGATCTTCATTTTCATTTTTTCCATGTCATCAAAGCCCATTTCCATACATAAGAGCTAGTTATGGTGAAATTATGAAAATCATTAATGTCTATTATAAGTTCGTCTTTTCCATATTTTTTGACTGATTTGAGGCAATTTAGTGAATCGTCAAGTTGAACAAATGTTTTCATCACTGCATGTAACAATCTAATAAATAACATATGGAAAGTTTATAGCATTTTATAGTTTTAAAAAGCTTTCCTATGTATTATTCAAACTACATTTACTAATTATTTCACTGGATTGACCAGAGTGAGTATTAAACAAATCAGGTAAACAAAGTCTTTTTTATTCAAATAGAAACACAGTCAGTAATATAAATTGAAGGTATTTATTCTGCAAACCCAGACAGCATAACTATAGTATCTTTCATCAGTACAAATAATTAGTTGCTGAAAGGATTGGGCCACCCAGAAGTTTATTTCAAAGTTTTTTCCTCATTCCTCCTGCCAACTCTTCTTTGAAGCCACAATCTCATCATTGATTCAGATTTTAGAATTCTCAATCTTAAATTAGTGTTGTCCACACCATTTTAAACTTTGAGCCATCTTTTAAGTTGAAAATACAAGGCATAGCAGTATTTTTAAAAGATAATCAGAAAGTCTACATGAGCAAATGTCCAAAACCTTTTATCTTTATGTCCCTAAGAAGTGTCCTGATGATTTTTCTGTCCTCTGATTTTATCAGATGTTCAGCCTAATTAATTTTTTCTTTTCAATAATACAAATTTAAGCCACTAAAAAATTTATATCTAAGGAATAATCAATGAATATAAACTAGAAAAGTAAAAAGTAACTATGGTAGTAACAAAAAGTAGATGTGGTTAATTTCATCACTAATAAAGCATGGATTAGTGATGCAATGCACCAAGGCTATCCATTACTTCTAAAGCTAAAATAATAAAAGTGTTTGGAATCTTATTGATATAAGACTCACTTGTGAAATTGTAATGTTTGATTCATTCAGTCATTTAACAGATACTGATCTGCTAGTAGGCCCTAAGTTAAAGTATCACACCAAGAACTGAAATGATATTAATAGAAAAATGAATGGAACTTGGATCCTGGTTCCAGTAGAAGACAGTTTATAGCATGAAGGGTGCTTTGAAACATTATGGGCAGACCTTGTATGAGAGAAAGAGAATAAATCAAAAAGATTTAGTCATTGTAATTAGCCTGACTCTGAAAGCCTGTTTTGGGAGCTATTTCTACAAATTATACATTTTTAAATCATCTTACAGACATATAGTTTGACCAATGTATTTGGTCTTGTAGAATCCGTCTTAATATTTTATGTTTTAATTTCTTATCTCCTACTCCATTCTATGATTTTTGGAAGGGAGCTCTAGAGAAGAGGTGCGTTTGATTATTTTTCTCTTTGGCTCAATGGAATGGGTAGTACATCATCATTCAGAGTGCAACACCAGGGATGCAGCAGATAATCCATGAGTAAGAGCTTAAAAATAAATTTAACAAATGATGCTGGCCTTTATCAAAAAGTCCCCAAAAAATAAATGTTGGCGTGGATGCGGAGAGATAGGAACACTCATACGTTGCTGGTGGGACTGCAAACTAGTGCAACCTCTGTGGAAAGCAATATGGAGATACCTTAAAGAGATACAAGTAGAACTACCATTTGATCCAGCAATCCCATTGCTGGGCATCTACCCAAAAGAACAAAAGTCGCTCTATAGAAGACACCTGCACTCAAATGTTTATAGCAGCACAATTCACAATTGCAAAGATGTGGAAACAACCCAAGTGCCCATCAGTACATGAGTGGGTTAATAAAATGTGGTTTATGTATACCATGGAGTACTATTCAACTTTAAGAAACAATGTGATATAGCACCTCTTGTATTCTCCTGGATGGAGCTGGAACACATTCTACTAAGTCAAGTATCCCAAGAATGGAAAAACAAGCACCACATGTACTCACCATTGAATTGGTATTAACTGATCAACACACAAATGCACATATAAGAATAACATCTATTGGATGTTGGGCAGGGGGCAGGGGGAGGGGGAAGGAGGGGAGGGGCATATACACAAACAATGAGTGCGATGCACCACCCAGCGGATGGACACGCTTGAAGCTCGGACTTGGGGGGGAAGGGGAACAACGGCATCATACGTAACCTAAACATCTGTACCCCCATAATATGCTGAAACAAAACAAAACAAAACAAAAAAACAAATGATGCTAAAATTCTGAGGATTCAAGCCTAGATGGTTGATTGCGGAAAAAGGAAGGAGAACTTGAATTTTAGTCATTCATGGTACAGAAAGAAGTGATGGGCAATTGGGATGATGAGCCAGCAAGTCTAATGTTATGAAAACAGAGGAGACGGTTTAAGTCTCCCCAGAATACTTGATCATTAAAAGAGCAGAGCAAGTTTCTTATCTGAGGGCTGATTAATGAGTGTTTGCCCCTAGAGTCACCGAATGAGCGATTAAGGAATTAGAGACCAATCTCGTTTGCCCTGTTGCAAAATGGTTTCCACCTGAGAGAAGTTAAGTTAATGACTTCCCTTGCCAGACCATAACTTCAAATAGATTAATATTTGATGTTTAATAAAGTGCTCCTGAAGAATAATTTATCTTAAAATATTTCAGTAAGTCTCAGGAAATATAGATATATATCATAGAAAGTTTAACTTCCATTGTATAGTTATATAGGGTTTACTGCTTCAATATTATACACACAGTGGGGGAAATCCTTCCCTCCTATTACAATATGAAGATTATTGAAGGCTATTAAACCCTCATCTTGTTTTGAAAATATTTATCAGAAATGGAGTTAGTGAGAGTGTGTCCCTTATTTATTTAGAAAAATTACACATGAAATATAAAGTTTAGGTAAATGGTATTGCAAAAATTATGCTAACCACTAGTCATATTTTCTTCAGAGCAGCAGATTGCAAAAGTACTATTTAAAAGCCATCATTGTTGAGATAATATCTAATTATCTTTTCTAATATAATAATGTTTGTTCTATTAGTGATACTTAAAAACTGGATAATGTAATTGATACTCACAAATGAAATTTTAGAGTTAGAGAAAAAAATAAATAGCTATGGAAGTCATACTTGGATAAATATACTCCTTTCATTTGCATCATGTCATTATGTAAAAATCTCTGTATTTCTTTAATGAGCTTGTCTCTAAAGAGAAAACAGCAGATTTGAAGACAAGTGATTTTTGAATTAACAGAAAAAAAAAAGCAAGTATTCATATCTCATTGATTCAAATTACAATTGCAGGATTGAGTAGTTTTTACTGGGAAGTGGATTCATTTCCTGTTTTGGAAAACACATATATAAAAAAAGATTTTATAAGATTTAGAAATCATTAGTCAAATTAGCTTTATAGTCTTCACTGGCATTTCTGAAGTTTAAATGTTTAAATTCACTTACATTGCTTTTGCTTGATTTAAAGAGTTATTAACAAAACCTTGGTTGATTTTTAAGTGTCATTATTTGTCTAGAATAAATTCTAAACTGGAACTTTCCTTATAACTAAAATAAACACCCCAAATCTAGGAGTATTATTCACTCTGACTCAGTGTCCACTGCTCAAATAGTTCATTAGGCATTCTCTTCCATAGGAAAAATACAGAAAGAAACTCACCAGAATGACAGAAAGATTAAAAAGAGAAATGAGCATCTTTACAGTTGACCTTATTTAATATTTGCTTAATGTATTTTGAGTGATATTTTCAGTGATTTTGGTAACAAACTATTGCAGTACAGAATTCTCACACCCATTTCACAATTGTTAATACAAGAAAAATGAAAGTGAAGGTATTAATCATATTATATAGACTCGAAGAACATATAGCAGAAATCTTAGAGGAAACCAGATCTAGGTTAGCCTTTCTAGCCAGTCACGATTTCATGTTAACTCAGTTCCTTTGGGGACAAGGTTCTAGGCAAAAGCTTTGCCTTTTACTTCTCTCTCTTTTCTCTAAGAACCAACCAACTCAACTTTAACAGGAACAGAGGGAAAATAGAACATTTCAAACCAACATTTTCTGCCCATTATTTTATTTAATAGTAACATAATTAAGTTTTTTAGATATAGGCAGTCAGTCATAATTTACGTATTTGAGTCCAAATCTCAGCACACATTAACAAGAAGATATTTTGTTTATATAACATATTATAAGAAGTGGATTGATGATGAGATGAAAAGAGATAGTGGTTATAAAAACAAAAACCAGGAATGTCCTCAAAGCCCCATGAGGGAAAAGGTGCACTAAAAACAGCAACAAAGAATGAGAATGAGACCATTGAGGCAGGAGTGCTGGCTCATGGATCTGATCCTTACAGTGTTTGCAGGTTGGAAGGAAAACGACCAGTTCCGGACCAGTGTAAAAATTTAAAAACTTTCTAGTGGCATTATATAATCCATCGGTGAAGAGAAATACATCAATCTCACCAAGTGTGAGAAGTATTCCTTGAACACCAGCAAAGTTACTATTTCCTTCTGTGAAATCTGCTCTCTTCACTGTAACCATAAAACTCTAAATTAAAAGATTGGAAGAAACAGCGTAGTTTTATATCTTCCAAAAGGAAACAGCTATATATATGTAACCAGTTACAGGAGAAAGTCCTAGACCAGAAATAGTTAGAATGCATCTAACAAAGGCATGTTAAGAAATAAAACTATTTAATAGAAATTAATTGCTTCAACAATCACATATTTAATGGTACAAAAATCAAACAAACAACCCTTCTGTATTGGTTTGCTGGGGCTGCCACAACAAAATATCACAGACTGGGTATATTAAGCAACAGAATTTTTTTTTTTTCTCACAGTTCTAGAGGCTGGAAGTCTGAGATCAAGGTGCCAGGAAGGTTGGGTTCTTCTGAGGCCTCTTTCCTTCGTTTGTAGATGGCTGTCTTCTTGCCTCTTCACACAGTCATTGCTCTGTGCGTTCTCACCCCAGTGTCTATTCCTTTTCTTATAAGTACACCAGTCAGATTAGATAGATTAGGGTCTCACACCAAAGGTTTTATTCTAACCCAATTGCCACTTTAAAGACCTTATCTCCAAATATGGTTACCTGCATACTGGGAGTTGGGACTTCAACATACAAATTTGTGAGAGGGCACAATACAGCCCATAACACCCTCTCCCCAAAAAGACAAGACCTTTTACAATAAATCATTTGACACTCTTTTCATCCTTCCTACTTCCCAATTAACAACTTTTTAGATTTCAAAGAATCTGATTTTTAAATCCTTACAGGTTTGCTAAGAGCCTTCAAAGAAGAACAGATGCTATAGAGAAGTGAACCTTAACTGCTATAGAATGAGAGATCCTCTGCTCTGCAGATTGTGGGTCATTTTCCCATATACTGGAGAGAATGCTTTTGTGGTTTAAGAAAGAGCCTATTGAAATGTTAAAGTTTGGGTAAGCATGGGAACTGCCTCCTCAGCATGTGCCTTTTTTCTATTACACAGCAGCAAGCACTTTGGAGGACTGCATCATCCCATGAGAGAATTTCCATGAGTCCTAATCCAAGGCCTACTCCTGTCTTCCAATCTGCGTATATGGGAGGTGTCCAGTTACACTGATTGGTACAGAGGTGCACATGTGCCCACAAATACAATAGCCATTTGCAGGACAAGAAAAGTTAACTTGAAGAATGAAGCTCTTTGTGGAATAAAAAAGACCTAATAGAATTGTAAAGAAATTGAGTAAGACTTGACCAGACTATATCAAAGCCCACCAACCTCTAGACTCTAAATTATATAAACTAATAAATTTATTTTTCTTTTTAAGAGAGTTCAAGATGTATACTCTGTGATTTACAACCAAAAACGTGTTTACTAGTATATCTTATGATTTCCAACTAACAAGTACTAAGTAACTAAGTACTATTTGTTTGCTTTTTTATTGCTGTTGGAATTCAAGAAAAATTATAATTTTTAAAAATAAAACTTAAGCAGATAATTGGGCTATACAGATGACCAAAGGGAATCAGAAGAACTGAAAACCCAGCATTAACAGTGGATCATCATTTGGGAAAATAATTTCACTACTTTTTGCCCTTGTATTTCTTTTACTTTTGCTAATATCCTACTTTAAGAAGCATCATGAATATTTTTAAAGTGATACTGTAAAACATTTTGAGTTCTGATTTAGAGAGTAATATAAACTGCCATCATTATTAATATTACATGGAAGCAAATGTGTCAAACAGA
This sequence comes from Indri indri, assembly GCA_004363605.1. Classification (NCBI taxonomy): domain Eukaryota; kingdom Metazoa; phylum Chordata; class Mammalia; order Primates; family Indriidae; genus Indri; species Indri indri. The sequence goes on along the minus strand of RJWJ010004826.1, from coordinate 9,264 downwards.
TTAACCATGGTACTGAAAGCATTTGTTCTACTTTCTCCCCTCACTCGCATTGAAAACTACTGCTAAAATGAGGTTAATGTGGCAGAAACATATAGTCTGATGATCCAATCCAGAAACAAAAGACAAATATAGTAGCTACCCCTCCAGGAGAATTAAGAATTTAATCATTTCCTTTCCAGATTGAAATTGGCTGCTGGACATTACTTAGCAAAAGAAATATCCCCGAAAGGGGCAGGAAATTAAAATGCAAATGGTACATAGAAATAAAGACATTCCATTTTTTTATATGACAGCAGTGAGTCTAGCAGTCATAATGGAAAATTATAAAGACACTGAAGAAGTGAGATTCATGACCAAGCGAAAATGAGAGACCTCAAGAGGTAGACAGGATTTCCTATACTCTCATTTAACAAATTACTATTTTTGTCTTGCCTGAGTGAAGACCTTAAAGATCTGAGATCTAATGGTCATTATTATGATGCAGAGAATTTTCTGGTGGAACTCATATGACCTTGTATTTTCTTAGCTAAATTCAGTCTGACTTCTCTGACTTTTCAGGGAATTTCTTAATTTCATATTAATACCTAGAAAGATAGTTGGAAATTATTTATAACTTTTTCTCACACTGTCTACTCATAGAGAATCTGGCACACTTAGAGAAAATGATACATCGGTTTTTCCAGTAACCCTCAAGTATAGATTAATGCAAAGCATCAGTCAATGCATGATGTCCTTTTGTGATTTTTAAGGAAAAGAGGGCAGGGAGAAATGAAGCAGCATGCTCTGGGAGGGCACAGAGTACATCCCAAGTGGGTTGAAAGGAATCAAGTCTCAGATGGTCTTATTTGATTCTCCTCAAAAAATTTTTTAGATGTATTTCTTTACAAAATTTAGATTCTTGAACACTTATCCTGACAATTACCTATGACAATTAAATACTCTTTGCAAGTATCCTGGTTTTATATCCACTTATTAGATAGGAAAAAAGGATGGGCTTGTTTTAAGGCATTCCACTCTCTTTACTGATGAGAGGAATTAGTGGCTTCTCTATTGTACCTAAATATTCTATGTCAATCTAGTGCCATTCCTAAGTAGATTTTTACAGTTTCCCTAAAAGGTGCCCAGATGCAGTTTGCCTGTCCCCTATGAGGCAAATCTCTGCTTTAACTGAACCATGCATTTGAGAATGAAAACATTTTTTATATTATGCTTTTTAGGTATTGCATTGAATATGCATATGCATTTTTAGTAACTTTCTTCTGAAAGGCAATAATTCTCTATTTACCATTCTATCAGCTGAATGGTCAGTAATATTAAATGATTTGGACTTGGGAGAATATTCATAGGCAAAGCCATATAGCAAATCATAGTCTGAAATGACTGTACATAGTGAATCAGCGTGCTGTGACCTTAGGTAGACAGGAACTTTGGTAAGTCCGAATGCAATCCCAACTTAAATGGCAGTGGCTGGAGAGGGACATTTTATGAAAGCATAATTAGCCAAAATTATTCAAGCCCTACTCACTCCATTGATTCATTTATTCAAAAATACTTATTGAACAGCTGCTATGTACCAGGAGCTAGGCCTGGAAATATGAACAAAACAGACATCACCCTGGCATTCCCAGGGCTGTTGGTCCAGGGGGAGAGGTAGGGAGGTAGAGAAACAGCATGTAGAACTCAATGCAAGGAGTGCTACAAGAGGAGGTCTTGTGCTCTAGATGACAGGATAGGTGTGAGATGCCTGTGGGAGGGACATTCGCATGTAAAGACAGGTCATTATTCAAATTTGAACCTCAGGGATTAGGTCTGGATTACTATAGACCTGGGTGTCACCAGCATACATAGCAGCATGTATTTGGTAAAACCATGCTGAAAGTAAGAGAGGACCCATTAGAAGAGCTACTAAGCAAGGACAGAATCTTGGGTAGCACCAGACTTTCAAAGATAGGCTTTTCCTCGTGGTTTCTCAAAATGTAATACTGATCTCTCCCTATGTAAAGATGAGAACAGTTTCAACAGCACTAAATATACTTCTAAATTTTTTTCTATAAGCTCTGGCATCCAGTGCACCTGTGAATAAGAGCATCCTCTGATCCTTTTTTGAATGCTTCTCTTCTTCATCTCTCTAAAGTCCTCGCTTATTATTTCTTCAAGATTGCCATTGGTTTTTATCCCAAATTATGGAGCTTGGGAGATCAATTTATGATAAGAAGCAGATTCTGACAATTAAAAATAGTCTCAAAGCTCAAAGTTGTGCCTTGATTATGTAACTCCTTTTATATCGGATGGTTGTTTCCCAGAGAAAAAGAAAGAAGAAAATATTCTTTATGTCCAAAATATCCTAGCAGGAACTCAAAGCTTGTGAGAGATGAGGATAGTGAATCTGTATATAACAAAACTCTGCTCATAACTCTGCGTAACTGGTCTCACGAGAATTTAGGGGAATTTTGTTCTGCAAAATTTTGGCAAATAATTCTTCCCAGTGAACTAGCATAAAGATGTGCTCTGAGGCCATTTGCAGTGCTCTGAAGCAAGAAAAAAGGCAGGACTGATGTCTCTACCTGATAAAATCTTTAAGGAAGACTGGTCTCCTTAAACTATGTCTGTACTTGGTCTGATAACAGGCACACAATTTCACTTCACTTTAGGCAGCAAAGACAAGAAAGGCAAGTATAATCTCCTCCATTCTCTTTAACAGATTTTCTTTTCCCTCTGTTAAAATGAGATTATCTCTTTCACACATTGTAATGTATTTTGGAAAAAAAAATTCTATTATACATAATTACAATGGCCTGGCCCATGGAATGAGGCTCATCTTGAAGTAGAAGTTACCCTAAGGATAAAGCACTATCAGGTTTAATCAAAGCATTAAAGTCTCAACGAGGGCTCTTTTCACTTTCCTTAGGAGGCTAAATTTAACATCTATTTTAGCTTTCAAAGTGACTTTAGGTTAAAACATTTTCTTGCTGTTATCAAGTCTACTAACTTTGAAAATCATATTTCCAAAATACCGATTAGCATTCTATTTGTTATCTGCAAGTCTAAATTATGGAGTCACCCTTTTTCTTTCTGCAGCCACGTTGATAAAGATAATTAGAAAGCTGATGTCAGTGGCATAGCTCAAATCTCAAGATGAATTAAGTAACTTGTTATTATAAAACTTCAAGACCTAAAACAGGAACAAAGCGGGAGTGTTGGAGTGTTATATTGCCTCTATCCCCGATGCTAGGGAATTATATGTGCCTTTTATTATGACATAATTATCCTTAACAGGCCAGCTGCACACAGCTCAAGTAATAGACGGGCTTTAACTGTCCACAGATCCAGGGTATTATGGAAAGAGACAAGCAGTCTTCACACTGGTGCTGCAGGTGGAACAGAGTGCGATTTTCAGTGGCACATGGGTTAGTCGCTACTGCAACTCTGCCTTTTTTGACTGCCACACACACATGAAACAGAAACTTTTCCTGGGGGTCGCAGTATTGTATTACAAAAATAGAATAAAAACTTTGAGTGTAATTTAAAGGTAAACATAAATAGAAAAAGGCAATTTATTGACTTCTATTCATTTAATCCACATTTTTAGAATTAAATTGTCAATATTAACTGTAACAATAAGGATATCAACAAGTAAGATTTTATATATGCTTCATGAGGCTCCGTGGTCAAGATTAGAGTGAGTTAAATACAACTCTCATGGCCGTTAATGTGTTAAGTAACTGTTGAGCCTGAGCCGGCATCACCTCCTTCAATCCAACCTGCACACTGCTGCCAGCATGAATCTCCTAAAACACAGCTCTTGTTCTGTCATTCTCCGCAAAACCCTCTATGCTTGATCCAAGGCTGATGATTAAAGTCTACGTCAGGCCTCCAAAGCTCTGCACCATCTAGCGCCTTCTTGCCCACTGCTCTCTTTCACACGCTAGAGGTTCGGGTAAAACAAAATCTTCTTTTCAGTTAGTGCCTCGCAGCACGCTGGCCCCCTGCTTTTCCCACAAGCTGCTCTCTTTCCTTAGAATGCTGGATCCTCACCCTCTCCCCTAGTGTCCACGTTTATAATGACTTCCTTGATGCCTGATTGCTTCAACTGGAATTATTCCCTCCTCCTCCTGAATTCTCATGCCAATTTATCTGAAATTCTCTAATTTACAGCATTATCTCTTTTTTGTATTGTAGTTATTGTTGGAGATATCTTATTTCTCCAAGGTCCAGGTGGGCGGACTTTATCTTTTGCTTTAGAAGTGTAATTATCAAAAATTCAGGCAAAGAAATGCTTTCTTTCCATGAAACTCACATCTGTATCTTTTCCAACAATGTTCATATATCAATAAAGTTTATTTTCAGCTCTGCAGACATTGTGAATAATTGAGTTTTGCTTAAGGTTGGTAATACACACCTGATCTGAGACAATGGAATTTCTGTGACTTAGTGAAAGGGAAGTAATTTTTCAGAAGGTTTATTTATACTGAGAAAACTTTTGTTTCAGGTATTAAAAATATTTGCCCATTTTAGGTTAAAAGGCATGGAGAAATTAATTTTAAGTCAATATTTTCAGTATATCCCAAAAATGTTCCTTTTGGTTTCTAGCAGAGACATATTTTGTCTGCCTTAAACTTGGTTACATGTCATCTAAATTAATAATCATGTTCTTCATTAAAACAAAGGCACTCTGGTGGTAGAATAATTCAATTTAACAAAAATGCATGGAATACTGACTCTGTAAGATGATGTTAGGGAATTATATAATGAAAGCAGTCTATTCTTTCAGATAGTTCAAAATCTAACAGCTCAAATTTCAAGCCACAGTCACATAAAAGAGGTTCGAGAACATTTTTGCAGGGATTTGTATGCATGTATAATCTCAGAATAAAGACAATACATCTGGTTAAATTTTCATGTATTTGCACTACTATAAAAGTAGTTATTTACATTTTTCTTATTTTAATGTTTTTTAATCCTATTGCAAAATATATACTACCAGGAGCAATATAAACCTCAGACAATACAAAATTACCGCAACTTGAGCTTCTCCAAGGCTACTCCAGGCTTTGGAATATGTAACTTTCTTTATACGGTCAATGAAAGTTCCAAGAACTCAGGAATAAATAGCCTTCATAGCATATTTCCACAGCTCGACTGATTATACCATGTAATCTGTACTGAAAGCAAAACTGTAATTTAAAAAATCCAGCCATCTGAGTCTTCTCTGATACACTACAGACTACTCATTCATTTTAATTGTTCACTCTAATAGAGAGACTTGTTTGATGATTATTTATTTTTTGATCTTTTTGGTTTTTGATAGTGGGTATTGACTGGCTTCTGTCCTCCAAATTCCCCAGAGCACTCTGAACTCTTAGAATCAAATAATCTTAGAGACAGAAGAGACTTTGGTGATCTCTCTAGCCCCAATTTCCTATTCTCTAGGTTGGAATTTGAGACTGAGCGGTTAAGTTAATTGCTCAAGGTCATTTAATCATTTACTGTGACTAAATCTAGATTTTTACATTCCTAGCTTAGTGATAAGTCTACTACATTAAGCAGTTAGAAAGAATTTTGATTATTATCAGTTCTGTGAGATAGCAGGTATGTTAAAAATGGTTTATAATGAAGGACTGGCCTTCAATTAATTGTACATGGGCTGCCCATCTTCAACATTTTCCCCCCAACATAAACGCTTCTTTTAAAGGCTTCTCTTTGTAGTGTCTCTAAAACTAATTTTCCCGTCTGTACTCTTTATCCCATGTGCAATGATTCTTTTACCTTTATCTCTGATGTGGAACCATATCAAATGTACTTCTTTTCCCTAAAATATTAACTATATCTCAATCCCTGAGCATCTTTTATCGACTGTGGCTGTGATCTCTTCAAAGACCTCTTATAGATTAGTTATGCAAGCCTGAATCCATCATGGCTAGCCATCATCAAGGGATGCTTTAGCATTTTGTATGAAATGATTGTTTGACAACGCCCCCTGGGGTCTTCATCATTCAATTAGCACAGAAATTGATGAAGAGTAGAGAGTTAAAAAATCTTCACTCTAGGTGCTACTAGTGGCAAATATTCACATTGCATCTAGATATATGAAGGCTTACTCTGCCTTTAGGGTTAATGTCTACAATTATAAGCTTCCTGAAGCTTAGTTTTTCTCAGAAAACACACCAATAACTTTAGTGTTTGATATTCCACAATTGCTCAACTTTTTTTTTTGCTTTAGTACAATTATGAGAATAATAAGTGCTTTTACAAGTTGAGAGAAAAGATTGTGTTACTCTGATATTGAATTTTTTAAAAAAGGGTAAAGTTGCTTTACCTTGTATATGAGAAGATAATTGTATTTGTACTGATTGTTGTTCTTTGGACTGTGAATTCTTTGCTCTCTATTTAATTCCTGGAAGAGGAGCATTTGCTTGTAAGATATTTTATAATTCATTATGAAATGATAAGAGAGCTAAAAGAAGCTTGATTAAATTATGGCTATTCAAAGATAGGTAATTTCCAGTTCCAAATTTAGTGATGTACAATTGGACCTGTCAATTAGCGCCAATAAAACCTTGGCTGGAACAAACCCATGAGCATATTTAGCTGGCTCTGGGATACATCCTTTGAAATAAGGCTAAAATTCATTTTATCACCTTACAATAAAACAAAACTTTCACCAAGTAATAATACTGTTTTATGGTAACATGGAAAATAATGAGAAGGTACATAAAATAGAAATTTAGGGATATCCCTCTAGCTTCTTTCTGTGACAAAGTGGTACTCCAGAATTAATTTATTCTTCTTTAAATACAGTTCCAAAGGAAGAAAAGCAAAGAACATTTACCATATGCACAATGTACCAAGAGAATTTTTTTGAACGTTCACCAAATTTGCCAATTCCTAGGAAATACAGGCATTAATTGGACTATAAAGATATAATCCCTGGTATTTCCCTTTGCAGTTTGCTGATTGTCATTTTCATGTTTAAATTAGAGCCACATTTTAGATTTTGTGTGTAAAGGTAAACAGCATCATTAATAAATACTTTGCAGTGTTGACGGTGTACTAAATAATAAAGTAAATAAAAAGATTCTTAAGCTATCTACAAACCAGTAGAGTGATGAGACATAAATGAAAAAGGAAATTGGAATTAACTTTGGAAGTATAATTTATTTAAAACATACTTCTGAACCCTATGTAAGAGGCACTATGTTAAGCCACTTAGTGAACTATACAGAACTGCATGGTCTAGAGTAATTCCTGCCATTTACAAACTCACATTTAATGATACAAAGCAGATAATTTCTCCTCTGTTCAAGCCAGCCAGTCCTTCCCATCTCATTTTGATTAGACATCAAAATCTTTACTGTGACCTGTGACCTACAACTTGGGCTGGTGGTGGTACAAACCCCTGCCTTTGATGTGCTCTATCAAGACCATTTCTTACTGTTGTCCCAACAAACCAGGCACATCCCCACCTCAGAGCCTTTACACATCTGCCTACAGGCTTTCTTTAAGTAGCTACAAGGTCAGCTACTTCACTTCATTCAAATCTTCACTCAGAAGTCTCCTCAGTGAGGCCTTCTTTGACCCCTCTCTCTAAAATTAAAACCCACCTATACTTCGTATTTTTCATATTTATCTTCTCTAGCATCCATTACTATCCAACCCACTATATATTGTACTTATTTATCTTCTACATTGTCCACTTTCAAGTAGAATGCAAGATCCTTGATGGTAGGAAACTGTCTCCTCCATTCTCTGCTGTATCCCCTGTACCTGAAACACTGCCTGACACATAGTAGGTGCTTGGTAAATGTCTGTTTAATGGATGAATAAAAAATAAAGCAAAAAGAATGTGTCTACTAATAACTATGATATAATAAAGAAAATAACTAGTATAAGCAGAGAATGAATACAATCCTTAAGTTATAGATTCCATACATCTGTGTTTTAGGATGGCTTTCAGTAAGCGTAATTCCTTCAATTTGTTTTATTTTCTGTAAAATGCGCTTATGTGGTCAATAAACTACCTTCTCTCTCCCATAAATACTGATGACACAGTGTTATTTTTTCTTTAGACTTTTATTTTTCATTTTAAGGAAGAATTAGGAGTGTATCTATTCTTTCTGAGAATAATTATGAAAATACATCTTTAGTTGTTATGAATAATTCCACTTTTTAAAAAATACAATGTTTGATAATAGATCTTAAAAATGAAATTTATTTCTTCTTTTCTAATCAGCTTCCTCCTACTTGGAGGCTTAATAGGTGAAATAACAGAGATCCATTGTGTTTTTAATCAAATTAGCAAGCAGATTTCCTCCTTAATTGTCTTTCCATAAAAATCTATTTAGCATAAAATAAGGATTCTGTAGCATTTCCAGGCAATATTTGATTATGTACAGACTTAAATGCTTTCAATTCTAGCCAATTATCAGAGGGTGCATTTAATTATATTTTCACTTCTAATTTAGCAATCTGTTTTTCCAGTTGTTTCAATATGGCATATCACTCTTTTCTCCTATCAGCAGAAAAAAGATATAATAGCCCTGCATAGCATTGATCCAGCAATTTTACTAAATTAATAACTGGTATTCTTTATGGGCAACCTGGAAGCTGCAAACAAATATCATCATTTGTTCAACTAATTGGGAAAAAAATTCTCTAAGGAAGAAGGAAAATTTAGAAACTAATTTCCCACAAAACAAGAGTCACAGATGACGTTAAAACAAGTCCCCGTTGCTGTATGTGTGTGCACGTTCATGTGTTGTTTGCAGCTGAAGGCCCCACGTTGAGATAACACATCCAGGTTAGAGAACTGAATGAGAGAAGGATAAACAGGAGATCCAGTTTGGAGAAGAAGATCCCACGATTAAGTGGTACAGTTCACTGTTTATCTGCAAAGACTCACCTCGTCACTTGCTGAGTCAGGACTTTCTGAGACAGGTGCACAGACAGAGTTACCTGTGTCCGAATGGCAAAAACCAAAGCGGATGGGTGAGGTTAAGTAGACAATGGGAATCTGCTTAAATTGTTCAAGTAATGCCCCTTCTCCATCCTCTGTCAAATGGCCCCTTCCTAGCTTCTAACAGGGCAGGACATTCCCACTTACCTTCTTCATGTAAAAAGATACCCCATCTAAAATTTCAGTCCACCCACCAATTTTGTATCTTTATATTTTAAAATCATCTTGTTGAACAAACACTGGTGGAACAACAGCTGCTATTGGCCCTGTGGTTAGCACACATATGCTGAGGATATGGTATGCCTGAGGGT